>JAHBCN010004275.1:0-65952 GCA_019359885.1 Listronotus oregonensis | reverse complement strand
GTTTTTTATTTTTATGACAGTCCATAAAGGTTTGATACTTAAGTACTAAATTACCGTGGGACCCGGGTTCTTCGATGTTTAACCCATTTCTTTCTAGTTCCGTAAACTTTGTCCAAGCACTGAAACATACCAGTATCACATTTTACAGCACCATTTAGACAAAGCGGTAGTACCACCATGGGCGTTATTTTAAATAACTAGTATCTAAATATGTCTCCCCGGCTGGAAATTGAACCAGGGTCTCCTGCGTGGTGTGCAGAGACTCCGTCCTCTATGCTACCAAGAAGACAAATTTGTGTATAGTATTCGGATAATTTTATTGTAAATAAAACCGTCTGAGTACTTAGGGTCAACATATAAGTCAATCTTTATCAAATTAAAATTTAAAAAGTGTCACTGCAAAAAACATTGTTGGAGTTTTTTTTATTGGTAATTTATAATCATAATCGTAAAAACCGCCTTATAAAGAAAAAACAAACGATTTACCAAAGATGAGCCGTTATCGTTCATATCCATGCACATTTGAATCACAGTCACTGATTGTGCTACCAACTGTAAATTTATGTAGGTAATTTTGACAAAGAGGCGTCATCTATATAAGAAAATTAAAATATGTCCCAGTTTGGCGGATAAAAGGATGGAGTATTAATTCTTACCAATGACTTACAAGTGGGACTTTAAAAAGTCCAAACTTTTTCACGAGAACAAAAAACTTTTGGTTAAAACCTTTAGGTGAGAATCGGCCTTTATTGTTCAAAACCAAAGTCGATAGAAAAACGATTCCCAATAAGTTCACCGATGGGCAAAAGAAAAGAGTTTTTTTTGTGGAATTAAGATGGCTTAAAGGGTAAAAAAGCAAAAAGAATGATTTTGTATAAAAGTGCTTTATTATAAAAATAATGTAGTAGACAATAAATTTAAATAGGGTTTTATAAATAATACAAATGCTAAGTCTAATTTCTTACTATAGAATTATCTGAAAATTTGAAAAATTGTCCACTTTTGGTTGGGAATACTAGAATTTTGTAGAATATATTTTAAGGTTAAATTACTTGAACCAAGTTAAAAAATAATAAGACTGGACTACCTAAGAAGCTCAAAAAATAGATTTTTTTAAATTGAATATTGTACACAATTTTAATATTTGCTTTTATTTTCAATATTTTGGAATCGTAATAAAATACATATTATCTGAAAGTTTAAACAAAGCCTAATATTATTGCATTACTAAATATTTCTTATTACCAAGATCAGAGTGTTGTTCTGCCACCTTAGGTAGAATATCATTATATTAAATACTTCTAAAATTAAATGGGTAAGATTTCCTCTTTCATTTAAATACTACCTAAAGATATATATATTTGTTGTTATTAAGAATATAGATGTTAAAGTAATTTTGCTGGTTCTGAGATATTTTTTTTTTGCAAGAAATATTATTATTTAGATGTCGCTTAGTTATAACAACAATTAAAATAAAAATCAAAGCAACAATTTACAAAATTGTAATACAATTTGGAACATGGTTAAAAACCGTTAAGATTATTATTTAGCTTTTTGGTAAGGGACTTTTATAAAGTGATAAATAATACAAACAAGCTAATTTGATTTAAAAGAATAACTAATGTTTGATTTTAAATACCTTTCTTTCATTTAAAAACCGTTTGGTATTTTATTTTAATTTATGACTAACTGTATCCATTGGTTTGCCCAGCTGCAGGTCCAAACGTATCGAATATGCACCAAATTGTTATTGATATTGATTTAGAAGTTTTATTGTCCGACGTAGTGAATAGTTTGCATAAAAGCCATAAAATTTATCGCATTTCTGTCCACTAAACTCGATGTTAAAATATTTTTATCAAAACCAGTCAAACTTTTTGCAAATAAAGAAGACATCTAAACAAACCATTTAAACAGTCTAGCATCGATAAATAAGTTAAAAAATGGAAACAATGGCAACCTAAAACAATAAAATAGACATTTTTTTAAAGTGGGGTGTGGTATTGGTAACTATGATTTTCTTAAAAATGCAAAAAACACAAATATTCAAAATATGGCATGTAAATGCCTTAAAAAAAGTTCACAGGAAAAGTATAATATAGTCCTAGGGTATCTTTTGTTATTGGGAATTATCCCTGTAGATTTGCTGTCCTAAACTTAAGCAAGCTTAAACAAATATTCTGTTCTTTTCTATTCAATTGGGATCAGAGTTAAAAGGTTTACTTATATGCTTAAATATACTTATAATATTGCCAAATTATACTGATTAAAATTATTTCTTCTTATAATAATATTAGCAGTATTTTTAAATATTGCGCAGTCTAGTGCTATACGATTCGCAATTAAATTAGTATGTTTAAAACTCTTCCTAATTTTAAATCTTAAATTAATTTATATTTATTTAAGACTTTAAACAACTTTAAATACTCTTATTTATGGTATTTTAATATCAAAAATATTTTTAGTTTACTAAGATTGGTGACTGTTTAGTTCTTGTAAGTTTTGCTAGCTTTTTGCTAAGCTAGCAAAACCAAGGATTGTTCTAAGGAAATGGGGAGCGGTAAATTATAAGTAGGGTAACTAACTATTTAAAAAAAACCCTTATATATGGGTAAAGATAATTTTGGGATGCTAAATTAGGATGGATTTCTGTTAGTATAGGTAATATTATCAATTATGTGGTTTTTGTTACACTTTTTGTAAAAAAAAATATTTTGTCTGTTGCAAAATTAAAAATACTAATATCAAAAATCAAAACAACCAATTAAAATATTTTAATACAAATCAAAAGTTATTTATTACAAAATATTATTCAAATTTTTTTAGCTATTATTTTTAATAAATTAATATACACGAAAAATTTAATGTCTTTAAACAAACATTTTGATTTTTATGTTATTTCACTTTACAAATTACTGTTAAATATGTACCAAATTAATATATTAATTTATTTAAATGTTTCATTACCACACATAGAATGTGTCGTGTTTCCTTCGGTCGAAATAAACTTTATTTATTAAAATAACTATTCCCAAAAAATTAAAAAATTGTATTGATACCAATAATTTTCTTAAATATATTTTATATTTTTGTAGTGGATTTATGTTTCAATTAGTTGTCCTTGGATTACTCGCATGGAAAGTTTCTAAAAAATGGGAGCACTTCGGTCCTGGCCCCGGGGTATAGCGAACTGAGCTTGCTCAGTCTTATTGACCCCTATGAACTTGCATATCGTCTCAAACAAAAATGACCCCCCAAAAAATTTAAATAACTTAAAAAACCTATCTGCGTTTCGGTGGCAACTTTCAAGCAAACTTTTATTCATTCATGACAAAATTTATAAATATTAAGATATCAGAATTTTCTAAATTCTTAAACCAAAATTTCTTATATACTTAAAATTTTAAAGCTAAGATAGTTTACCTTGCAACATAAGCAAAATTCAAACTACCGTTCAAAATTTTCATTTACCAGAGTATGTGGAAATTTTGGTTCAAATGCCCTAATTCTATTGTGTTTTAAACATCTACATTGTTTTTCGTTAATTCAGGATCCTCTTCACTGATCTTATACTACCATTTAAATTGCGTCGAAATTCTGCTAAGATACGTTCATCGTCTGGATATCGTCTTTTATTTAAATTATACCTCATTGGTCCTGTCTTAAAAACCGCTTGAGTCCTTGCGAATGATGTGTTGATTTGGGCAGCAGTATTGTGAGAAATTGGTGCTCGATCATGATGCTTTTTATTGAATATTTTACCAACCTGACGCGAATATCTTTTATTATTACCAAATAAGTGGATAATTTTTACTTTTTTTCCCATTTTAAAAACTACTCTTCGGTTTTGTGCCGTCTTCTTAACAGTTTAGTAAAAGTGCTTGACTTATTAACAATTTATACAAATTACTAAATGTTGAACTAAAACTTTTATTTAAAAAAAGTCTGCGATTAATTTTCTCAAAAAGAACATAGGTTACTATGTCAACAGTAATACAGCGTGCGTATCTTAGTTTAATTTCGAAAAACACTTATTTATAGTAATTGAGGGGATACTAAATTTAACGAAATGATACGGAAGCGTTTGAAACGTAATAGGATCAAGACATTAAAACCAAAAAGTTAGAAACCAACAATCTTTTAAAAAAGTAACAAAATAAATAAAAAAAATTTATCTGCTAGAATCTAGCTCTTGAGATTTTAAAAATATAATTTAGGGGGTTTTTGAGGATGCTGATTCTTAATTTGATTATTTATTATAAGCCCTAATATACTTTTTCCAAAAAAAACAAGTCTTTTTTA
Source organism: Listronotus oregonensis (assembly GCA_019359885.1). Taxonomy (NCBI): domain Eukaryota; kingdom Metazoa; phylum Arthropoda; class Insecta; order Coleoptera; family Curculionidae; genus Listronotus; species Listronotus oregonensis. The sequence continues at coordinate 61,650 of JAHBCN010004275.1, read as the reverse complement.
CCCCCCAAGACCGCACGCCAATAGTGAAGAAAAGTGTTCACTATGTCAAATACTTTATTTTTCTAACACACAATCACCACAAAAATTTAAAGAAAATCGCAATAATAATAACTGAGACATCAGGGTGTATTCATGAAAAGAGGAACACACTGTATATACACCCAACAGTAAAATTATTATATTTTTAAACTTTTTCCTATTTAAACGGGTTTTTTTTTTATTTATTATTAAATATGATTACTGTTTTTTTTTCAGTGACAATGCGGGTGGCATGGTTCTTTCTAACGATAAGTGTAATGAAGTGCAGTGGCATGGATCCAAGCAGTTGCATTTTTAATCCAATGTGTACATGTTCAGCTGATCAAAATGATGTTGACACGAGAACTATACACAGTGCTAGTTGTCTGTCTGTGCCATTTTATAAATTTCCCAGTAAGTATTTAAAAGTCTTGAAAGTAATTGCACATTTTTATATATATATATATATATATATATATATATATATATATATATATATATATATATATATATATATACATATATATATATATGTATAATAAGTTTCTTGTTTCTTGGGTATAGGTTTTTTGTTATTTGTTATTTAAGAAAACACATTACTTTGACGTTTCGCCCATTATATTGGGCTTTTTCAAAAAAACATTTATTTTTGGTTATTAACCTAAAAATAGAACAAAGTTAACCATAGATTTTACATATACATAAAAAAAACAAACAACAAAAACATACACGACTTACAATGGCACTACGATGATTCAATATACATTTAAAAACATTGTTTTAATAATTTTTAATTTTTAAAATACGCACCTCAAAGAAACATCTTGGTAATCGGACTATTTAAATTTTATTGGTACAAATAACTTAGAATATGTTAAACAATGCTTATATTTAATTTTTTGTTATTAGGAATTTTAGATTTATAAGAAAAGTAATGTTGATTTTATTTGTTGTTTTTTGTTTTATTTAGATTTAATTTATAATAGTATATACAGGTTGGTTTAAAAATTAGGGGTTAGGATGGTTAACATATTAGATTATGATATATGTGGCTGAGGTTGCTGATATCTTGTTTGTCATTGTATATATATATATATATATATATATATATATATATATATATATATATATATATATATATATATATATATATATATATATATATATATATATATATATATATATATATATATATATATATATATATATATATATATATATATATATATATATATATATATATATATATATATATATATATATATATATATATATATATATATGTAGACTCGTTTTCAGTCAACTGCTGCGTTATATTTATAGGTATTTTCATTACATTAAAATAAATAAACGTTTAAATAAACTTATAGTCTAGGACGAATCGGCGCATGAGTACTAAAAACTATTTCACTTTAATTTTTTTATACGATTTTCTTTAAATTGCCCTACTGATGATATAAACGCATGTTGCCAGAGGGCCACCCGGTGCCATATTGTTTAAACCGAAATTGTTTAAACAATTGCAAGGAATTGTTATTTCCCAACCGGACATTTTTTTAATATTATTTATTGAAATATAAATAAAAAAGATCCCATGACTTTTTACAATGAAGTTAATATTTTTGGAGATATGAATTTTTAAATGTTAAAAAACTATTTAATCTGGGTAATTTTAACCCATGAAAAATATATTAAATAAAAGAATCAAATATGAAAAATATATTTTTTTATTCTTTATACAATAATTAATAATATTCTTAATTGAGATTTGAAAGTTTTTTATTGTTTGTATTTGTTTTTTAAATGTTTATTAAGCGCGCTCATAAGATTTAATAACTTTTGTAAAACTTATAAAAATAAATTGTAGATAATTTAATTAGTAATAACATTGCTTTTGAACAATTTTGATAAAGTTAATAGCTTTTAAGATAAAGGATAAATAATGATTTAGGACACAGAAAGACCGATGCACCGTATGAGTCAGGGAGACGGCGATTGGTCGAGGTAATGAAGCACTAAAAAGGCCAAAAGTTTGGAATTTTTTGCACTAAACCAATTCACAATGCGGTTTGCATTCGCTTCCGGAATTTTTTTGTAAAAAATGTACCCACTTTGTCACTTATACAAATCGCGAATTGCATTGCTGCAGCCAAAATACATTAAAATATGCATTTTTTTGAGACGGCTTTTAAAAGATTTAATAACTTTGTAAATATGAGTCAGAACTGGCCAAATCGGGTTCTTGGGGGTTTCGAGGCCGCTGATCACGATTTTGATGTTCAAATTGACCCACAGCCAACCTGGAGCTCAGAAACGCTGATGAACGTCATCTCCGTGGGACTCTTACAAAAATCACGCGGAAAAGGAGAGAAACTCCACGCCCAGGGGTTTTCTGGGTCGCTGAAATTAAATGTGGCATGGGCGAATACCCCCCGGACACCTGCTGCTCCCGAACCTGGACGTGGACGTCATGCCTGAGTATTTTTCTGACAAGATTGCCAAAAACAACCCGAAATTCATTGTAAGGGCGTTTTTTGGGGCACTTAATCCAAATTTGACGTCGAAAATGATTCCCCGAACACCTAGTGCACCGTAACCTGGGCCTAATCGTCGTCTCCAAGGGTTTTTTAGACACAACCGCTGTTATAAGATGATTTTTGATTAGTTTTTTGCGATCGAGCCTGAAAACCCCTCAAAGACGACGTTCAGGTCGAGGTTCCGGTGCACCAAGGTGTCCGGAGGTACGTTTCCGCAGTAAAATTCGGATTCAGCTCCCCAAAAAATCCCCCATAACGATTTTCGGTTCGTCTTTTTTGAATGTGTGAGGAAAACCCTCGGAGATGAAGTCCAGTTTTTCACTTTTGACATTTTCATTTTCCCAAATTTTTTTCCATTAAGAGGCCCCCAAAGGGTTTTACCACTATTTTTACCTATAAAAACAAAAAAAAAACAAATAATAATTGTTGTATAAATAAATCTAAGGCCATTTTAAATGTTAAGTTAAAATTTACTTTATTCTGGAAAAGTTCTAATGGTGCCTTGCTTAAAATATCTTATGCATTTCATCTAAAAATTATTGAACCTTTTAAGCTTATAGGTAGTAAATCCTAAATGTATAACATTGTTTTTGTTTTTATGTAAACCAAGACGGACGGCATTTTATAATTTAAATTTTTGACGTTTTTTTTTTCACTTTTGACATCTTTTATGAGCCACCAGTTCTTTTAGAATTTTGTGCTCAACTTCAAAGGGAAAACCTTTTAACTAGTAAATGGATAGTTTTAAAAACATAAATTTACTTAAATACACAAAATAACTGCTATTTATTTTATGTATTTATTGAAGTTTAAATTTTATGCTGGTATAAATACTTTTTATAAATAAAATAATTAATAAACTTTTACCAAATATTCACTAAATAATTTATCTAAAAAAATTGTAAAAAAATTTTTTCCTATATACGTAATCACTATGGTTATAATATGAAAAGATAAATTTGGTTTAATCGAAGCAAATCCATTAAACTTTGGTCAATAATATTAACCCATGAATAATTTATTCTAAAAATTTTTTTAATGATATTAAATATTTGCGGGAAAAAAAACCCCAAATTACAAATTTGCGAATAAAAAATTTTAAACATTTATTTAGCCATAATTTCGCATTGACCATTTCACAAAAAAAACACAAATTGATGTTAAATTTTGGAATCATTGGCCAACCTATTATTGTTGATTTTCTGAAAATGGCGAATAAAGCAAAAATCTATATGTATAGAGAATGACAAGTTCAGGATAAAGTTCTTTATAAACAACATATATGTCCTCTCATAACCAATGTGAAAAAGTACGACATAGAAATCGAAAGTGCTTTTGTAGTACTAAATGCACATAAATTATATTTGTTGGTAAAAACAGCTACATCTAAAAGATAGTGGATGACGATACTTTATAAAGCACAAATAAATCGCCAATATGTGGACAAAACATGAACGTTGGCGCAGTTTCCCTGTTTAAACCCGGGCCCGACGACCAGTCCCCAATGCATACGCCGACGTTGGTTGAAAACAATTTAAATTTATCGATCCATACGTTGGACAAGGCCCTTTGGTAAACTTTTGGTGCTAACGTGTGTTTTGGCCTTATATAAATAAACAAACAAACAAAAAAATGAACAAATTCTAGCCAGGTAGATTATTAACATTCTGTACTAATATTCAGGAAAACTGTATTCTGAATTGGAGTAGAAGGGATACCTAAAGAAAAACTTATGTTTAGTTGGGAAAATCTGTTTTTATATTGCTGCTTATTTAAAGGCCAACTTGTAAAACTTGTTTTTAATACACTATTCTGAATACGCGTCTCTTTTTTACTTTATTTTGTACTGTAAATTTTCGTTTTGGTTTTAGTGTATATATAATAAAAACGAAACCCAAAATTAATAAATGCCAACGTTGGTTTAGAAAATTTTCCAATGATGATTGTGACATGTTCCATGTGTTATCAATTGGGCAAAAAAATTTATTAATCAGGCTTTAAAATCATCAAGTTCCAGGCTACTTAGTTAACATTGCAAGAAATAGAAAAAACATTTACGAATTTGGAAAGGTTTACAGACAAAGAAAGGGTCCCCACACCCAATAACTCTTGGGGATAAATCAAAAACAACATCGTACAATTTGCATGTTTCAATTATAGAGACAACAGCTGGACTAGAAATTTTTCCTCTTTTCTCGACGAAGCATTATCTGACTTTTGAATTCCGGACCACAAAACCCTTTTCTAAAAAATTAAAATTGTAGAATTATCGATGGTGTGTAAATTTATATGATTCATTAAAGTCAGCTAAATTTTATAAGCAAGGGATGGAAACTTGGTCAACATAATGGGGGAAATGAAATAAATTTGTTTGTTTGGTTTTCACTAAAATAATAATAGTAAGTAGTGTTGGTACTTTCTTTATTATCAGCTGTAAAATTTCCCCTTATTTGCTGGGTAAAATGTATACTTTTTCGTGGTTTTTTTATTTTTTTTCCAATCTACTTCGCACAATGTGATAAATTTTTAAACATTGACTTTTTTTTTATTCTTTTAAAATTTTTTTTACTATTCTACAAAAAACCCATTATGTTTTATACAAAATATATATATATATATATATATATATATATATATATATATATATATATATATATATATATATATATATATATATATATATATATATATATATATATATATATATATATATATATATATATATATATATATATATATATATATATATATATATATATATATATATAATATTGTACAATATGTCCGCGAAGCGGTTAACAAGAGACAAATGGACCAAAAATTGAAACATACGAACATACGAAATAATGTCATTCTTGATAAAAAATTCTGCTTGTCAAAAAATATGAACCACATTGAGAAAATTGAATTCTATCATACAGGGCGTCTCAAAAATGGAAAAACATAAAATCGAACAAGAGCAAACAATCATTTTTTGGCCTTTTTACGTAAAATGATAAATAAAAAAACCCTTTCCAAATTTATTTCTAATCTTCATTCCGAACTTACTAAAGAAAATTTGAATTTACAAAAAATAAACAATATCAACATTTTTGCAAGTAGGTGGGTAGGTAGGTAGGTAGATTTAAAGTGAGTGGGTATAACACCCTTCCACCGCGACCGATCGGTCTATTGTGGCTCACACCTTTTTATATTTCTCCCACCAGGTCCAGACTCCTAATAAATCTGATGATCATGTTGGGAGAGAGATCTTTCACCTCCCCCGGCAACAAGGTGTCATTACCAAGGATTGCGAATCTTAGTCGTGCCATTGCTGGGCACGAGCACAGTATGTGTTCTGCCGATTCATCCCCATCCATGCACGTGCGGCATTCGGCGTCTTCCGCTAGGCCGATCTTGTGCATGTGGTGTTTTAATCTGCAGTGTCCCGTGTACAGTCCCACTAGAGTTTTAAGGTGTACCCTTGATTGCTCCAGTAGTTTGACAGTACATTGTTGGTTCGGTGGGCTTATGAAGGCCTTCGAGTGTCTGAGACCTGGAAGTCCATGCCAGTACCGAAGATTTTCTCTTTGTGTCCAAGCTGATATGAACTGCTTGGCCGTTCCATAAGATATCGATGACCGGTTCCGGCCCTGTAAATTTTGTCTCCGCCCCTTTTGGCAAGGAGGTCTGCGGATTCATTACCCTCTAGGCCGGTGTGTCCAGGTATCCACAGTAGTTTAACCTTATTGTTTTGACCCAGTTTGGTCAGCGCATCCTTGCAATTCCAGACGGTTTTCGAATTGCACCGGCTGGATTCAAGAGCCTTAAGAGCTGCTTAACTATCGGAGAATATTTTAATTGTCTTACGTGTGCAGTGCCGATCAATCAGCGATCTAGCACACATCTCAATAGCAAATACTTCCGCTTGAAATATGGTTGAGGTGCCCAGACTAAAGAAAAACTCTGCCCTCGGCCTCTGTCCATATATTTCAGCTCCAACACCGTCTTTGGTTTTGGAGACGGCGGTGTACCAACAGATGTCAGCCCAGAGCAGGTCGGTCGTTTTTCGACTCCAGTCCTCCCTTTGTGGGTAGACTATACACTGTAGGGCCGGTTGTAATTGGTTGCTGTAGGCATTATGTTTGAGGGCATTTCCAGTCTCTCACAGGTCAGAACATTCCTAAGGAGACTGGTGCTCTCCTATGACACGCCTGCGGTTTGTTACTGACCGCTTGATAGAGTCTGTATCTTGCCCACCTTGCCTGTCTCTCCAAGTAGATATGCAGAGGAGGGCTTCCATGCCACTTTGGTGTCGATAATGTGTTAGGAATTTCGGTAGGAGTATATTTAGAAATATGTTTGTTTTTAATTCTGAATTTAATGACTCAAAAATATACAGGGGCTTATATTTAAAATAGGAAAAATAAAGTGCCTTAAAATTTAAAGAGTTTAACACCAAATTTTGGACACCCTGTACAGTTCGAATTAACCAAACATGACCTCAGCAACTGATATTACGTTACTAAATAAGTTACTCGTCTAATTCTATTAATCAAGCACTATTGGTATTTTTATCCATTTTTAAATTCGGTGATTAAATGAAAAAAATATTTAAGAGGTAAAGACAATTTCGTTTTAAATTGTTTAGGTTAGAAAAGAATGAGTTCCAATGCTTTAAGCAAAGGACCAGAAAGATAAACTGATATTTGAGTAAGAAGGAACTTTATTTTTTAGACGTTTTTCAAACAATGTTTAGGTAGAATGAAATAGGCAGAAAAGCAATTCCTTGCTTTTGTATGTAACAACTGCTATACAATTAGCTGCAAAAAAGTATTTACAAAACTGTTTTTATAAAATAGTTAATTTAAAGCATCTTTGTTTGCCCTACTTACTTAAAATTATTAGGTCTAAAGCCTTAATATTTACCAGAAAAATTGAAACTTAACTAGTTGACCTGCTATGTTTGTTTAAGATTATTTTAATTTTAAATGTAAAAGTCAACTAAACTTTTTTATAAGGAAAACCTAAAGGGCGGAAGTTACTACACAACTCAGTAAATAGTTTCATAATTCCCTAAAACTTAAAAGGTATAAGTTTAATGATTTAAATTAATATTAAAAAAAAACTTGTCTTAATTTGTTAACTAATATAATTTTGCTGACCTACTTTTGAAATTATCAGTTAGGGTATTCAAAAAAATTTTAAATTTAGATAGGTTAATAAATATTATCGCTAATTTTTAGGAAACCCAAAAAACTCAATTAAATTAAAAAAAAAAAAGAAAATAAAATACAAACAAATTGATTTAAGTGCATTTAAATATCTTTAGGCACTTTCATATTCTAGAGTTTATTAAAAACGTTTTAATTAAATAACAGTAATAAATCAAGTATTACTACTGATATAATATTATTCACTTATTCCTGCCACAGCTATTAAACGATACTAGTTTAATAATTTTTTTTAGGACTGTCATCATTGGACCATCTCATACGTTTCGATTTTATGGATAATTTGAATTTACTTATACTTTATTTAACAAAGTTATTAATTTAAGATCAAGCAAAACATTTTCTGAGAAAGACAAGAAAACCCAAAATTAATTATTTAAGGGTAAACATATTGTCGACTATATTTCCTTTATTACTTGATAGTTTTTAAAGTGCTCCTTTGAACATATTTAAATATATGTTTTCAAGTAATTTTATTAAAGGGGACTTACAAAAGTGTATTTAAATAAGAACAAAGTTTGCTATTAAGGTATATGTTAGCATAAAGGCTGAAATATGTCAGTACATGTAATGCCGGCACACAGCGTAAAACCCTGTTTAACCAACAGGAACTAACCATTCATAATTCCCCGTAATGCCTAGGCAAACAATGAATTAAAAATAATTATTATAACGCTGTTTTCCTTAAACGGATTCATGCATTACAAATAATTATTGAATAGTTAGTCAAACACTGTAATAATAAGGCTATTACACTGTTTGTCGGCAATATTTGTACTGACTAGTTACTTCTAAATATGACGGATTTGAGTGTTTGATGGCGTAATATACACTATAATATGTTAAGTTTTGGGCTAAGAATAAACTAATGGTTTACTGAAAAGCAGAACACTACTAGTTTTTTACAATAATTTACAATAATCTTGATAAAATAACACAGCTATACAAAAAAAGAAAAGTGGTCCGTACTTTCTTCTTCTTCTACTTCTACATGCTATATATGTATCCCGATGTAATTTTTCTCATGAACATGAGTATAAAATCAAAAATGACGTTATCACATCACTAAACAACTACTACACACAAAACTAAACTTCTTGAGCCTTGTTATAAATAATAACAAAAAGGTGGAGTTTCTTTGGGCATGGAGGCTCCTTAATAAATGAATAGAAAAATAAAATATCCTGGTAGGTATGATCACTAAGGTTGGTTGTTTTAAAATTACGAGGCCTCCAAGTAAATGGATAACCCCGGGTCCAGCCAATCCGATTACACGTGTTTCACCCTTGTTGGGGATGGTCACACCGAATGTAGGCCGTAGACAACCCTTGAGAGTAAAGCAGTTGCCTTATGAACATCTGTAACCTAATACAGATGAACGTTAGAAGCAACTAGCGCCATCTCGTCAAGTAATTCCAAAACAACCAATCTTAGTATCGACAGGTTAAGATGTTAATGTGCGCCATGTAGGTGTATTACGCAAAATCAGTCAGAAGTTGCTTACAACAACACGCTTAATGAAAAATGGCTTCCCATTAGTTCACGGATATGTGAATTTCGAATGAGCTCTTTTGCCAATTCCAAGTAGGTGACGTGCAGCATGACTGAAAACGTGATTTAATAAAAGGGGGGAAACGCAGTATTTTCACCCAACTGCATATAATAAATAAAACTAAACTTCTTGAGCCTTGTTATAAATAATAACAAAAAGGTGCGGTTTCTTTGGGCATAGAGGCTCCTTAATAAATGAAAAGAAAAATAAAATATCCTGGTAGGTATGATCACTAAGGTTGGTTGTTTTAAAATTACGAGGCCTCCAAGTAAATGGATAACCCCGGGTCCAGCCAATCCGATTACACGTGTTTCACCCTTGTTGGGGATGGTCACACCGAATGTAGGCCGTAGACATACCTACCAGGATATTTTATTTTTCTTTTCATTTATTAAGGAGCCTCTATGCCCAAGGAAACTCCACCTTTTTGTTATTATTTATAACAAGGCTTTAGTTTATTTATTATATGCAGTTTGAAAAAACTGCGTTTCCCCCTTTAAAATACGTTTTCATCACCTACAATTGGCAAAACTATTCGAAATTCACATATCTGAACTAATGGGAAGCATTTCATTAAGTGTTGTTGTAACAGCTTCTGACTGATTTTGCGTAATACCCATGGCACATTAACATCTTAACCTGTCGATACTAAAATTGGTTGTTTTGGAATTACTCTGATAGAGGCTAGTGCAACGTTCATCGATTAGGTTACAGATGTTATAAGCATACTCAGGGTGGTCTCGACACATTCGTGTGACCATCGCCAAGGGTGCCTGTATCAGATGGCTGAACCGGATTTCCATTACTGGAGGCCTCTGTAATTGTAAACAATAACGTTAGCTGTCATACCTACCAGGATATTCTATGTTTCTTTTCATTTATTAAGGAGCCTCTATGCCCAAAAAAACTCCACCTTTTTGTTATTATTTATAACAAGGCTCAAGAAGTTTAGTTTTATTTATTATATGCAGTTGGGTGAAAATACCGCGTTTCCTCCCTTTTATTAAATCACGTTTTCAGTCATGCTGCACGTCACCTACTTGGAATTGGCAAAAGAGCTCATTCAAAATTCACATATCCGTGAACTAATGGGAAGCCATTTTTCATTAAGCGTGTTGTTGTAAGCAACTTATGACTGATTTTGCGTAATACACCTACATGGCGCACATTAACATCTTAACCTGTAATAACCTGTAATAACCAGTAGTTACTAAGATTGGTTGTTTTGGAATTACTTGACGAGATGGCGCTAGTTGCTTCTAACGTTCATATGTATTAGGTTACAGATGTTCATAAGGCAACTGCTTTACTCTCAAGGGTTGTCTACAGCCTACATTCGGTGTGACCATCCCCAACAAGGGTGAAACACGTGTAATCGGACTGGCTGGATCCGGGGTTATCCATTTACTTGGAGGCCTCGTAATTTTAAAACAACCAACCTTAGTGATCATACCTACCAGGATATTTTATTTTTCTTTTCATTTATTAAGGAGCCTCTATGCCCAAAGAAACTTATATATATATATATATATATATATATATATATATATATATATATATATATATATATATATATATATATATATATATATATATATATATATATATATATATATATATATATATATATATATATATATATATATATATATATATATATATATATATATATATATATATATATATATATATATATATATATATATATATATATATATATATATATATATATATATATATATATATATATATATATATATATATATATATGTATACAGGGTGTAAAAAGTATGATGCTCATGATTTTAATGGGCGATAGAGGAGCTCAAAATAAGTCGAAAAAGCCAAGAACATATGAGTCAAAAAGTTAATTGTTTTCGAAATATGCCCTTTTCAAGTTTAAAAAGCATGCAACACCGCGTCTGTTTCGTCGAAGCGGCGGGTCTCCACTTCGAACGTTGTTGTGAGTTTTTTGACTGTTTACACTTTTTTTAAGGAGATGTTCATTCATTTACATCTAAATAATAAAAATTGACTTCCCTGCAACTTATTTTAATATTAAATTTAAGTAAAAAACAATCAATAATTGTTTGGTTTTATTTGTAATTAAAAAATAATTGTACTCACCATAAGAATAAGCTTAATATCCATTTTAAGAACACAACTAATTATGCTTTAAAACAACACTTTTTTTTGCTTAAGAATAAGATTTCTCAGTCGCACACATTCCGTTTTTATCAGTCTTTAGTAGGTACACTTGCAATACGTTTGTCTTGAATTTAAAACATACCGGCATATTTTTCCCGATTCAAAAACAAACAAAAATATCGTGGCCGGATCAGAAGCTTCTTTGTCGACTGACTTCGCACAAAGGTATCGCTCTGTTGCCAATTGTTTTTAATTTTTAACTGGAGAACAATTGTTAAAAAATCATTAATTTTTATTTGTAGACTAAAACATTTAAATTAAGTTTATTTTATTATCAAATGAATCTACTGATAAGCGATTAAGACAAAAGTTTTCAGTTGTTACGGTTTACAGAAATAACTGCTTTCAAAGTCATGACTTTAACATCGTTTAGACAAAAATCTGTCAAGTTTTGACATATATGTCATATAAACTTTTCGACTTATTTTGAGCCCACTATCGCCCATTAAAATGATGAGCATCATACTTTTTACACCCTGTATATATATATATATATATATATATATATATATATATATATATATATATATATATATATATATATATATATATATATATATATATATATATATATATATATATATATATATATATATATATATATATATATATATATATATATATATATATATATATATATATATATATATATATATATATATATATATATATATATATATATATATATATATATATATATATATATATATATATATATATATATTTTAAAGTAATTTATAAGGAAATGTCAATATTTTAGGTACGTAGTCAGGGTCCAAAAATAAACCTAAAAGTTTAGACAAATATGGGTCCGCAAGGCCTTTGTTTCCGAAATACAGGGTGTTAATGTTTTTATTTAATTTATTTATTTTTTAAATAAAATCTATGATAATGTAAATATTGCACTAAAATTTGGTATCCGGGGGTTTTTTAGTATGACGAATATAAATCTAATCTTCGTACGGCTGTTACTTGTAGGGGGTGCCACCTACACGTCCTTTTACTATTTTGAACAATCACAACCTTTTGGTACGGCACTGTACTACATTTTTAAGTAAAATAAAGTGCTGTTTTGTCATTTTTACGTCAAAAAGGTATACATATATATACATACCTATAACACACACACACATATATATATATATATATATATATATATATATATATATATATATATATATATATATATATATATATATATATATATATATATATATATATATATATATATATATATATATATATATATATATAAATAAATATACCAACCTTAGAATTGATATGTCACCAAACGTTTTTTTAACGGGGAGTCAGAACTGCGAAATTCAAGATAGCGGTTTTAATATGGCCGACCTAATATCCAAACCTCTTCGGATTTACTCCAGATTTAGCACATTAGGGTTTTGAGGATCGCTAATCATGCTCTGAAGTCTGCTTTGCAAAATACAAAATGCAGATCCAATATGGCGGACTAAACCTTAATTTTGATCACTTCATATTCGGGAGGAAAGAGACAAAGACCACTTTTTTGTTTTGGCAGTGTAGTTAAAACTACAATACTTACAAAAAAGTTTGACTGCTATTTATGCCGTAAGTTTTAGTATAACTAATTTAAATAGGCTTGAAAAGCTACATTATTTTGCCGATAAATATTTGTATGAAAACTACAATAGCTTAAAGGGTTAAGTAGCAACGTAACGTGGTTGTCTCAAGAGAAATAAGGGATGTTTTTAATCTTAAGACATATTTGCACACGGAGACTACATACTAGGTATTGTGGTCCGAACCGCTGTGTTCGCACATCGTTGTCGTGGTTGGACCCAGTAGGATCTTTTGAAACATGCGCTAGAGTTGCTGGTTATCAGCAACTTTTGTTACCACCGTATAAAATGGGATCCGAAGCTAAGACGAACACAAGGCTTAACTTAAGGTGTTAGTATTCCGTGCTGATCAGTGAATGACATCCTGTGCCTTAAACAGGTGTCCCCAACGGTGCCTCTAAGTTACAGGGCGACCTCTCAGAGTATCTAGCCTTACTGCGGTAATGCCGGGCTCTGCCGTGGTGAGCTATTACTTCCCTAGCTCCAAACAGAAAGCGGACAGAACCGCTTTCATAGGAAAAAAGTGACAAGAGCGCTGACCGAAACGGATAAATCCGTTTCGAGAGGTGCCACCCAAGTCACAAGCTGACAAAGGCTAACCAAAACGGGTGAATCCGTTTCGAAATGTGCCCCTAAAATCAGAGGCGCCTGTTTCACGGGGAAGGCCTAATCCATCACAAACAAACAGGTGCTTAGGAAGGGATCCCTAAATCCAAACAGAAGGCAGACAGAACTGCTTTTGTAGGGAAAAGGGTTTCCTGGCTTTGAACAGAAAACGGATAAAACCGTTTTCATAGGGAAAGGCTAAAGAAACGGCCTAAGAAGGAACATCTGGTGCAGTAACAAGGACCTGGTAGCTACCCACGTCACTAAACCAGGAGAGGAGGGCATGACGGATCTAATCATCTGCTCGTCATTCACCAGAACACATATTGTGCTCGTGTCCGGTAGCGACACGAGTAAAAGGATATGTAGAACTCTCTCCCAATCTGATATCGGATTCGTTAGAAGTCTGATTCTGTTGGGAGAAACATAAAAAGTGTGAGCCACAATAGACCGAGCGGTCGCGGTGGAGGGCATAAAAAGTCCACTCAATTTAAACCTAACCTAACATTAGTACTGTGGTAGCCGGGTATTTAGATATTTAACCCATTTAATCTTTTCGTTTCGTCAACTCTGTCCAAACACCAAAATATACAGTTTTTGCATTTACCGACATCTTTTTAGACAAGGCGGTAATGCCACTACAGACTTTACAGAAAAAAACTACTATTTCTGATATACTCCCAATAACGTCTGAGTAATGTCAGCAAGACGAGACCTACAGTTTAACCGTGCTTCTTATCACTCTCACCGGCACACGGTGTTCACTAGCGATCAAAAATCCAATTACTTACCGTAACGGCGTTGCTTAAATTTGCTGATTTTACTGGTAGCGTGATTCGACGGGGCAAAGACAGTTTGTTAACAAAAGACCTAAAGAAGTTTTTTTTCCTCGGTCGTCTTATTTAAAACACATATTTTTATTTAAATAACGTTGACGTTTAAAGCATTTAAAAAGTGGGTCTCGGTTATGTTCGCGTTTGACGTTTTATTTTGAATTTTTGATACGTTCGTTTAGTAAAAACTGACACATTTTCTCCTTATGTCTAACCACAACTAACCACAACTAAGTCACATTCAAGTCCTACTCTACGTAAACACGTTCAGCACATTCAAATTTTCTCTGCTCATAATAGTAAATATGTATATTTTTTTATTCAAGGGTCATGACGCAGAAAAACTTTCTTTTAACTTTTCTCTTTTTGCATTGCTTTCTGCAAATTAAATATTGTTTTCAAAATTAATTATTTTTGATAATTTTAAACTATTACTAGAATAACAATTAAATTTGTAAATTATTAAGAGAAAATAAATAAAAAAACATATTTTGTTAAATGTTTTATTTTTGATCCATAGTATTGGATATATGTATTCGTTATATTTGTAATATCGTACTAGGTGTCAGCTGTAAGGCCCCTTAAAAGATTAACAATATTTAGGTACTCTTAAATAGTTTGGTAAATATAATAAACATTTAGATCTTTATCAGTATAAAAATGAGTTGGTTATTTACTGACATTAGTTCTTTATATGTTTATCGATAAAATATTACCTGTTTTAGAAAATAATGGTAATAAAAAAAACCTTTATAATGGAATCCATATCAATTTTTATGTAAGCTGATATTAAAAGCATATTATATGACCTTTGTAAATAAAACCATATTTTGCAAATTTTACCGAAATTAAAAGGCTATTAAAAGTTTAAAATTTATTGTTAAATTGAAATATTTATTTGGTCTACTCATATAGAAAAAAAGTTTAATAATTGACAAAGCAAATAATTTTTAAGCTGTTATTACAAGATATCTCTAAATATGTAAAATTATTTCCAATAAAATTAATTTATAATAAAATAAAATTATGTAATTTAAAGTTGGGAATTATATTACAACAGTAGTTAACAAACAAAATAGGTATCAAATTTTTTCCAAGCGTTTGTATAGGCTTGGAGCTTGTCGGCGCTTGCCAGGCCATGGCAAGCGTGTAAATGTAGCATTATGTTCCAAGTAAATTATTAAATTGTCTGTTCCGTCTGAATGACTTTACCCAGACGTAAGGGGCACTACCGGGCTTTCTACAAAGTGTCGTAACAGTATATTACGTAATAAGAGTTGTAAGTAGCATATTACGCACGAATGGAAAAGTTACGCACGAAGCCGCGTAGCAGCTAGTGCGTAATTTCATGAGCGCGTAATTGCTTTACAACACGCATTACGTACTTTACTTTACCTACGACCACCTACAGGTACTTACCGACTTAATGTGATTCATACTTAGAAATTTATTAAAATTTTCGATGAAATAAAAAAAAAGATATTTTTCTAAAGTTTGGTATGCAAGTTGTTGGCCATAAAAAATAATTTTTAACCAGATTAATAGTCTTATTAAGTAATATAAGTAAGTATTTAAAGTATTATTAAAGTATTTTTTCTACTCCTATATTAGAAAGAACCTAATTACACACCGTCTACTTTATCAGTAAATCTCTAATTACAAACACTATACTGTAAGAAGCCAAACTGTGCGTAAGGGCAGTTACGTAATATATATATATATATATATAAAATTATATATATATATATATATATATATATATATATATATATATATATATATATATATATATATATATATATATATATATATATATATATATATATTTTAAAATTAAAATTTTAAAATTTTTTTTTTTTCGAAAAAATTTAGCCGACCCCCCCAAATCTTGAAAACTTTCAATAGATTTTAAAGCTGGCTATGAAACAAATACACCCTTTTTTGACAACAAAAATGTTTGTATTATTATTTGTATTGTTACTTAAAGTTTTTTTTGCTTTTATTTATAAAAAAACTAAACATGAAGTCGTAAAAAGTATAGTACACAACTCTAGTGGTAAGCCCATTACCCCTCTTTCGAATTACGGCACTCGCTCACGCTCGTACCGTAATTTTCGAAATCGTGTGTAATGGGCTCTACTCTCGGTATGTAATATACTATTATTTATTGTTACTGTAAAATTGTTAAATATGTGAGAAATATTTCGATTTATAGGTGTATATGACATTATGACATTTTCGTTTGTAGTGGCTATATCAATGTTATGTATTATGGAACAAGATATTTTTGATGTAGCGTGATAAATTATTTTGTTTTTTGTGGATACGTCAAGGAATTCATCACTATTATGTATGGTGGCAGAGTATATTTTCGATGAAGTGTTTTCTTTGTTTTTCATAGGGTTATCTATATAGCCCTCCGCTACTAAAGTAGTTGCGGAGGTCCTGCCGTTTCTGCTACTTCAAGTATGTTGGGAGGAGTTATATTTTCATTTTCACTGTCACTTGACATTATTATAAATTAGGATTAATTAAAATTATTTAAAAGTACGTAACATAAATGTGTTAAATGTCTATAAGTTTAATTCGAAAATACTTGTTTGTTTGCCGTTTCTATGACTACAGCTGTTTGTGGGCTGATATAACAATAATAAAAACTATATTTTTAAACTTATTTAGGTTAGACTAGAACATAGGTAAGGCGGTTTAAATATTTTAAAACCTAACCTATTTAAAATTAAAAAAAAAATGCCATAAAATATTTATCTAGCTCTTTGTTAGTCTTTTTAACTATGCAAAAGCAGGGGTCTAAAGATCTATCTACTTACACTTAATAATTTCTATTGTTTTGTGAACACCACTTCTTAAAGCATTGGCTAAACTTATATAAAACTTTCCACAAAAACATCTGTTTTTTACAATAAGTTAAAACTTTCGTGACACAAAAAAAAGCATTGTTAAAGTAAAATTCAAGAACTCCTGACTTTTTGGTAATTTTTAGAATAATATTGTTACGGCTTGATTCACTGTGCATTGAACATCTTCTAATTTATCAATTAAAAATCACAATGCAACCTGTTAGTCTAGATGCGAATTAGGGAGGACCTTTACGCATTTGCCAATCGAATTAATTTTTTTAACAAACAGAGTATGTAAACAGATGTAGGTATTGCGAATGGGTTATCTTTTCTTTATTATTTTACATGACAGTAATAAAATACCACATTTATTTTTCACAATTTCTTTAAATAAAGAGGTTTTTAAATTTAAAAATAATGAATAATTTTTGCTTGTTTAATTAAATAAAATAAAAATAGTGTTATGGTCCAGAAGCCGACAACAAATTTACATGACCAATTTCCTCTCAAGAGAAAATTGGTAGAATGCATTAGAGGGTTGTATTATAAAGCTTCGTGAACGTCAGCTGCGGTTTCGTCGATTTGTGAGCCGCGTTAGCCTTTTTAATGATGACAAAGCAGTTATTTTAAAATGACAACGTTAATTTACAACTACCTGGTATTTTTATTATTGTTTGTGAATATGAGGCGATGATAAAGTAACAATTTTAACTATTTAATAAATTTTAAAAAATTTGTTGTCCAAAATAATTAGGGAAGCCAATAATTGAGCCCTTTAAAAATTACAAGGGATTTCCTATATCCCGCCCGACGATTTACCACCCGGCATATTGACTCATTTCCTTCCAACTAAAAACTTGTTCAATTGTATCTAAATATCTTAAAGAAAAAAAAACAATCAGCAGACTATACCACGGTGCATTTTACGTTAACTGGTCGCTCGAACACGAAAAAAAAGAAAAAAAATACTGTCAATGATTTTTCTCAACTAGAAAATTTACCTAATGATAGCTTATATGCAACTATGGATAAATATATATGTCAGCTGTCTGTATCTCGGTGCAACAACCGTCAGCTGGAAGCATCTATCGTTTATTTAAATGCATCAGCTGACTAATTACAGCGGTATATTAAAAAACATTTAAAATTTTTATCTGGGAGGAAATGACGTATCCCAAATTCTTTGACATTGCGCTCCGAACGTATATTTTGAATTTAAATAGGCGATAGATGCTCCCACCTAACTCCTGCCTATAACTTTTCAAGTATCAGCTGACGGTTTTTGCACCGAGATACAGCCAGCTGACATATTTATACATATATTTATCCATAGTTACATATATGATATCACCAGGTAAATTTTCTAAGAGAAAATCATTGAATGTATATATATTTTCTTTGTGTTCGAGCGACCAGTTAACGTAAAATGCACCATGTTATAGTCAGCTGATTTTTTTTTCTTAAGATATTGGATTAGCTATAATTTAATAAGTTTTCAGTTGGAAGGAACTAAGTGAATATGCCGGGTGGTGAATCGTGGGGCGGGATATAGGAAACCCATGTAATTTTCAATGGGGTCAATTATTGGCTTCCTAATTAGTTTTGGAAAAAATTTCTAAGTTTATTGAGAGCATGCAAATCTACGTCCATGGTAAATTAAATTTTCGGTTACACCGTAATATATTTTTAAAAATTGTTACTTTATTATCGTCTCATATTTATGAACAACAATAAAAATACCAGTTAGTTCTGAATTAACGTTGTCATTTTTAAATTACTGCGTTGCAATTATTAAAAAGGCTACCGCGCCTTATTGTCCCAACGGAATCGCAGCTGATGTTCACGAAGCTTTATAATACAACCCTCTGATGCATTCTACCAATTATTGCTTGAGAGTAAATAATTGATAAAATTTTAGCTGGCTCAGGGACTAGTATATTAGAAGTGTTAATACAGAAAGTATCAACAATTAAAAAAATATATATCACAGCCGTGACCATTATTTTTAAGCAACCCATTGGCAATACAGTTGTTTATATACTATATTGGATAAAAAATAATTTTATCCGGTTGGAAAATGGTGAATTCCTTCAATTTGAATGTTATACTATGTATTATGGAGTATTCACGATGGGTAAATTAAATTATATATTTTTAATTAAAAAACGTTTAAAATAAGCAATTTACGATGTTCTTTATTTAACGTTTAGACAGAACACTTTCTTAAACCCTGGAAGTTGTCCTATAATCCACTAAAATTAAGTAAATTGTCCAATTAAGTTTGCCTCCCTAATTCTCTTATTGAAAATGACTATATTGGTAACGCACTTAACAACGCATAATTAATAAAATTTTGGGACAAAACAACCAAAGCATCAGTGAGCGGATATACAGGGTGGCGCTTTTGGATGGATTTTTGGGGTAATGCAAAACTATTGGAGATAAAGCAAATCTGGTGACACCTTCTAGAGGTCAATTTTCGAAATAACTGCAACGGTAAAGAAAAGATCGCAAACTACTTGATTCGTCTTAGAGATACAGAGCGTTTTTTAAATTTGGACGATTTCAGTACATCTCTGTATCTCGGTTGTTAGTAAAGAAAAAAAATGCTAACTCGCCTATTAATGCAGATTTATCCGAAAAATTCATTGCCGTGATATAAATAAGAGCGTATTCTTCTACTAAATCTATTTTTATAAAATCATATTCTGTCTTTTTGCTACGGTTTGTGGTGCTGATATACTTTTCGCACGTCCTTCACATAGATCGTCCTAAAGGAATGTACAATCACGTTTTAACTAAGCAGATTTATTTGTTGAGAGAAATATTTGCTATTTTCACAAACCATAAGACTTAAATGTTATTTGTTAAACTGTATTTAATGTAAATTCTGTAAATTCTAATTTAAGTTTGTGAAAATATATACCGTACAAATTAAAATAAAGGCAAAACTAAATAACAATATCCGTTAGCATAAAACAATAATTTCAAACAAAACTTTTGATGTACTAACCCACAGAGGTTTATATAAAGTTTGCAGCTCTGGGAGAAATTTAAATTTTTAACTGTATTTGCATAAGAAAGTTGTATTGTTTTACTCGTTTACTTTTGCTATTTTAGTGTAACAAAGCGTATTATAGAGCTTTATTCTAGCGAATTTGATTAATAAGACCACAAAAGCATTTAGCACAAAGCTTTTAAGTTTTTATTTTAAGTTCTGTTATGAAATTTAAAAAAGTATTTACAAACGCTATATTTTAAAACTCCGAATTAGTTAACAGTAAATGACTTAAAACGAAATTATCTTGTAAATCTGCGATTGATCATAATATACAGGTATGGCAGTTTAGTAATCGTCCCTTAACATTACCAAGTGGAAAAGAGAATAAGCGATGGTTATCTCAAAATAGGAAGCAACATAAGTATAAAGGGAAGCAAGCAAAGTATCCGAGGAGAATAATTTATATATTACTAGGCAACATCGCTTTTCGATTCTGTCAACTTACATGATTCACTGTTTCTCTCGATTTCACTGACATAAATAAACAACATTTGTAAATGGCGTTAATTAGCCTTTTTTCTCTAAAGACTTAAAAAAGATCCGCTAGGGGCAGCACCGATAGGGGGTGCACATGTTTTGAATTCTATATTGACAACAACGTAAAACGTACTGAATTAAAATGGAATTAACCGAGGATGATGTACCTGGGAGACAATTAAAATTAAAAAAAAAGATCATCTTTTCTGGGACTTAAAACGATGGTTTGCATGTCGTGGTTAACCCGTGTCAGGTAATAAAAATGTCTAAGTTGAAAAGTTAGTTGACTTATAAATATTCAGCAAATTCATAGGATTCCTTTGATATTTTTAGTACAATGTCCTAATGGCTCTTAATATATCACGTTTGCCCAGCAGCACGAACGTCATTTTTCCTACAAAAACCATACACAACAAAAGCTTATAAAAATAATACAAATATTTCTACAAGCTTATCTAAGCACGCTTTAGACATAGGCGTTTGTAAGGTCACCTGGGAAACGTCCCAACTAATTCCAAAATAAAAAGACATTGTATTTACCAAAGGGGACCAACAACTGTCCTCGGCCTCTCTCAGCTTGCCCGTCTCCCTGTGTCCTGAACAAGGAAAACTGGAAGAAATTTAATATTAATATTAATAAAAAAGTTCTTGGACTCATTGTAGAATCGAACTCGGGACGTTTGTGCTGCTGGGCAAACGTTATATATAAAGAAAAGAGCAAGGAGAAGAGCCATTAGGACATTGTAACTTTTAACTAGGAGATTTTTATTACCTGATACGGGTAAACCACGACATGCAAACCATCGTTTTAAGTCCCGGGAAAGATAAACATGATGTTTTTGAAAATTTTAATTTTGTTCCAGTTACATCATCTTTGGTTAGTTTCATTTTAATTTAGTACGTTTTACGTTGCGTATTTAAGTAAAAATGTATTTTTTACAAAATCCTGGTCCTTCTTTTAAGCGTCAAACTACACAATCTGACGCTGTTTCGTCATATTTTGTTTTAACATTACCTCACTAAATGGAGGGATTGGCAATTTCGTGAAAAAGCGGTTTAATTTTGGTTAGTTGTAACTTGTTTTGAATTGTTTTGCCATTTATTAAAAAAAAATAAAAATAAGTACGAATGTACAACTTAACTTTATTATTCCCCATAAGGGTTCAAAATTTGGTATACAAATTCACCCAACTATTGTAATTACCTGGGAAAAAATTAAGAAAATTAGGTCAAGTAAGTTCTGAGATATTTGGTTTTGAAAATCAAATTTTATATACTGACTGACTAAATTATTGAGTCATTACATTTATTAAGGCACTTCTTAAGAGTAGAAAGTCAAAATTTGGTATGTAAATGGGTGTTCCACACAATTTCGATCAAGAAAAATCAAGCGATCTTGGGAGCCATGGTAACCGGTTACTGTGGGGTTGTTCTATAAAGTCTACAGACTTTGGCAACATATAGTTTGGCGTTGTTTTGATGAAAAATACAGTTTTTGATCGTTTAAGCAGATAGAAAGATATGATATAAGATATTAAGTTTTTCCTAGTGTCAACGGATTGTCATGTTACCTTTAATAGAGTCTGTCTCCATATCAATTTATCGATTACATCTTTAACCTCGTTACATGATGGTACGAATTATCAGTTTGTATTAGTGGCGGTCACAGGTTTTTTAAATTTTTTTTGTTTATCTAAAAAGTGGGACATGCGACCCATACCAAATATGTACCAGATATTATTGGCCTCAATGGTAACACTGGTATAAAAAAAATATTTTAGAATTTGCCAAAAAGTTAATTTTTTGCAGCGTTGGCAAAGAAATATACTGTGCCCATCAGCGTACTAGGTACATAGGGAAGCTTAGAAAGATTTACTGGCGTCCTTTTCGAGTTGAATTTGCACGCTCGAAGCAACCCAGCTCGTCCAAAACGCCGCGTCGACAAAAACTACGACCTCCAGTCAGTATGCATGTACGATGGGTGCAATAATTACTCACTTTAGTATTTAATTTGCTATCGAGTCGTGCGGACGGGATGTTCATGAAAGCAATTAGCGAGCGAGAAGCACCACTAAGGGCTTATGTCCATGCGTTTTGAAATTTAATAACCAATTTAGACATATATTAAATTTCAAAACATAATTTTCTATGTTCAGATTTCTGAGCCGAAGCAAAATAAAAAGTATGTTCTTAAAAATCAAAATTAATTTCTAAAAATTTAAATAATACATAAATTTTGGGAAAAAAAAAACTGTTTTTCTAACGGAAAAATAAAAACAATAATTTTAATAAATGTTCAAATAAACCCCTTTTTGAGCTAAGAAAAAACCCCAGACGATCATAAAAGCTTCGCCTAACATTTGCCAGCATACAAGGACTAATTATTGTTCTATGGTCTCTTCAATCCTTGCTCGGAGTCCTTCTAAATATTAAGTCTATTGTGCCCATACACTTTTGATTTTAAGTAACCCCATAAAAAAATCATTAGGGGAAAGATCCGAGGGATCTTGCTGGCCACAAGATAGTACCGTGCCCACTTATTAATCTGTTATGAAATATATTGTTTAAATATTCTTGAACAATACGAGAATTATGGACTGGGCAACCATCTTGTTGAAATATGATTAAATCTTTCCCCAAATAATTCTTGAAGAGGAGGTACAATTTGCTGCTGCAACGAGTCCAAATATTTGCCTACGGTCAAATTGCCCTGAATAAAAAATGGTCCGATCACGTGTTCATCAACGATACCACACCAAACGTTTAATTTTTGAAATATTTATGAAGATTTTCCCGAGACCAATATCGCACATTGGTAGGGTTATGGCGATTTAGTAATGGAAAGGTCGATTCCTCTGTAAAAACAATCGATCTAAGAACATTTTCATCCAAATTGGCTCTTACTAATTCGCAGAACTCCATCCGACGAAATTGATCATTAGGAAATATTTCATGGACTTTTTGTACCTTGTATGATCGGAATCCATTTTTTTCAGGACTCTTTGGACGGTACTAGGCGATGAATTTGTTGCTTCAGCAATTTCTTGACTACTACTTACGGGGTTTTGCTCAGCAGTGGTACAAATTAAAATTTGTTGTAGCTCCCTTTCGTCGTCAAGCTCCTGTGTGGCTTTTTGTGTTTTTTGGAAGACACGCAACCAAAAGTTTCAAAATTATGTATGATTCGAGCTATTGTTGTTAATGATGGCGTAGGTCTGTTTTCAAAACTTTCCGCAAAAGATACTTGAATTTGTCAATAGGATTTTCCTTGAAAATACCATTTGACTATTTGTACCTTTTCCCGAATCTCGAAAACATCCATTTTAATTTTGTCAAAATTAACTTTGAAATTTGAGCACATACAACTTTATCGCTTCGGCTGGAAATGCAATAAATATTGGAATTTCTGAAAATAAATACAGAGAGCATGGTTTACTAGAATACGGACGATAGTCAATTCGACACTCTCGCGCCTATGTCCCTAGTAGGTTGAAGGGCACTATGCTTTAAGAGCGAATGATCAAATTTTACCGTCAAATCTAAAATTTCGCAAAATTTTTTTTTTAATTAGCATTCTCATTTGTATGGGAAAATTATTGAATAAAAAAAATTTACTGGCTATTATTTTTCAAAGAACATACAAAATTTGGGGTTTAACAATAAAATTTAAACAATAAAATCTGGTACCTACGTATTTGGTCTAGGTTCCATATCATACCTTTTAGATAAATAAATTTTAAAATCCTAGAGCGGCCACTGGCTTGTTTTGTCCTTAATTTTTCTAATTAAAACTGAGTTAATAAGCTTAGAAATGTAAGAAGGTTTTCACACTCTGGGCATATTGTTTGATAAAATAAAACACTTGTGCATTTGATTTCTGCCAAAAACGTGTCAAATATAAAAATGTCGCCAAGTATTTAAAACTCAAATAGTGAAAACAGCGTTTTTAGCAACTTAGAAAGGTGTTATTCGGAGATTCAGTTAGCAAAATAGACAATAAACTTTGCAATCCCGTAAAGAATGCAAACAAAAAAATACTGAGAAGGATTGCAATATACAGTTAATACCATAAATTTTATGATATCAACTGTTTTAATCTTTTAATCGCTTCTGCAACTACATTTAATGTGGTTGAGAAGGGATAAAAAGTTATTTAGAAATAATAATGTTTTTATTGAAATTAATAACAAATACAGTATGGGTAATTTTTAAAAAATTAATACAATATACAGGATGTCACAGTTGAAATTATATTTACTTCCAGCTCTATACATTAGCTAATAGGAGATTGGCTTTTTGAACAATTTATGTCCTAACCTGCTGATTTTTGATATGTCGCCTAGGCAAAAATGTGTAACGCGCACAAAATAATTTGGTGGCCTTTGGTATTTATTGTCCTTTTTTTTTCTGAATTCAAAAGAAACTGTTCTATTTTTCGATAAATAGAGTGTCTTGTTCTTTGCAAACCTATAAATCTGCTCAAGTTCACTATCCGGAAAATTTAAGAATGTTTGCTATTTCTAAGTACTCTCCTTGGGTAATTGAAGTTAATCCTAAAAAATGCGGCATTGCTAATTATACGTTTTCTATATAAATATATTATC
This sequence comes from Listronotus oregonensis, assembly GCA_019359885.1. NCBI lineage: Eukaryota > Metazoa > Arthropoda > Insecta > Coleoptera > Curculionidae > Listronotus > Listronotus oregonensis. Next base: position 36,082 of record JAHBCN010004275.1, on the reverse strand, counting down.
TAAAGACGCTTTTGCAAGGTCTGTTAATTTAAACAGGTTTCGACTGTAAGAAAATATTTAATTTAAGACTTAACAATTATTTAAAAATTTTGCAGTTGGGGTTATTTTGCAATTTTACTACGCCCTGACTTTAAACATCTAATGAGTACAGGGTGTCCAGTTTTCGTATGTTATTCTATACTAGATCTTTAATTATAAAAGATAGAAAGATGCGGTTCGCGGCTTACTGTTCTATTTTTTTGTGAAACTTTCAATGCTTTTAAAAAAAAATTCATAGCCCTCTTAGTTTCTAATATACAGGACGAAATTGAAAATCTTTATTTTTTTACTCGTCCCTGTATTTCGATTATTTGATAACTTATAGAAAAGGTAAATACGGTTCTAATAGATTTTTTTACGAAGAATTCAGTGACGTACTTAGTTTTACCCAGAGCTATAAATTTTGAGATATTGACCAAACTTTGTTATTTCTTTATGAAACACCCTGTAGATTATTTTCTTTTCTCATTTGCCTCTTTAAAGCTTCTAAAAATATATAATTGTCATAATTTTTTTTTATGGAAAGGTAAAAATTTCACGTTTTTCGTAAAAATATGGATTTCCACGCAGTAGGCTGTGCAGTAACAAATATAAACCACATTAATAATATTTTGAATACTTTTTGTAGTAGGCTATGACTAATGCCGCTCAGCATATAAGAATGCATTTGGTTAATCATGGATAGCAATGACGGAAGACAAAAAATAAATAAGTGCCTCTTATCGTATATGTTTAATAGTAATGTCAAATATTTGCGATATATACAATTTTGTACTTTTACTTGCCTGTATGAAGTGTCAAATAGTGTTTATAAAAAAACAGGTTATGGCAGAAAATAATAAATTTGAAAATTACGAAAAACACGATATGTATGTTTGTTTTATCCAAACTAACGAAGATGCAAATGAAGCCTCGGAGCTGTATTTCAGTAGGTAAGTTTTGACAAAATTTTAATAGTAATGAAAATGAAAATAGTAATTAGAAGTTCCCATTATTTATTATAAAATGTTAGTTATCTATTCTTATTTTTCGTAGATATCCGAAAGAAGCAGTCAGATAAAAAATTTTTCAAAAATCAATGCCAATCTTATCAGTATAGATCTTTCAACAAACCAAGACCTAAGTGTTACAACAAAGGCAACAGGAAGTAGACGAAATAAATGTTGTGGCCTCTGTTATGGCAAATCCATCCCACGTCATGCAGAAAAGTGTTTGAAGAGGTGGGGGTGAAAAATCAGAACCCAATTAATACTTAAAAAGCATAAAATCAAACCCTACAAATATAAACTCGTCCAACATCTGCACCCCGGTGACGCACAACGTAGGATAGATTTCTGTAACTGGTACGTACAAATGATGCAGGACCATAGACATTTTGAAAGGATGGTGGTATGGTTCAGACGAGGCTTATTTCACCAGCGCAGGAATTCTGAGCCGAAATAATTCGAGATACTGGTCTCAAGAAAACCAGCATGTAATTTATCCGCGAGAACGCCAAGGTCGCTTTGGATTTAGCGTATCATGCTTTATTTTTAACACTAAAATTAAATATTTCATTTACGAAGGGCAAATACGTACCTAGGTATAATCCAAAATGCCTCGATGAAAATATTAGAAGATGTTCTCTGCCCATGTAAATAATATATATTACCAGCAAGATGGCGCACCGAGTCATAACTCGTAAGAGTAAGGGAATATTTAGATGCCGTTTTTCCCAATAAATGGATTGGTACTAATGGACCTGTCAGGTGGCCACCAAGTGACCTGACCTTTCTGTATTAGATTTCTTTTTGTGGGGGTATATAGAAAATCATATTTATAAGAATCAGTACCAAAACATCGATCAACTTCGAGAAGCTACCCACCAGACATTTAGGCTGCAGGGACGACCGATGATTCTTTTGAATGCTTTACGAAGAATCAGAACAGTATCAAAGTGCCTTGAACTTAATGGAGGCAGTTTGGACAATATGTGTGACCATTATATTGAAATAAAAAAAGAATAAATGTTACTGGTTTTATTACTTTCTTAACACTTAGCCACAACCGACTACAAAAAGTATTCAAAATATTATTAATGGTTTTTATATTTACCCAAACCCTTTGGGTATAAATTTTTTGAAAAATGTGAAATTTCTACCTTTTCCATAAAAACAATTATGGACAATTAATATTTTTGAGAAGCTCAAAGAGGCGAATGAGATAAGAAAATAATATACAGGGTGTTCCATTAAGAAATAACTAAGTTTGGTCAATATCTCAAAATTTATAGCGCTGGGTAAAAACTAAGTACGCCACTGAATTCTAGGTAAAAAAATCTATTAGAATCGTTTTTGCCTTTTCTATAAGTTATCAAAGATCGAAATACTGGGACAGTAAAAAATACAGATTTTCAATTTTGTCCTGTATTTTAGAGAACTAAGAGGGCTATGAAAATTTTGTTTACAGCATTAGAAATTTCACAAAAAATAGGACAGTAAGCCGCAAACCGCATCTTTCTATCTTTTATAATAAGGGATCTGGTATAGAAAACATACGAAAACTGGACACCCTGCACATAAAAATATTGGTTTTACCTTTAATCCTTATATCTTATAAATAAAGATCCTTTTTGTAAAACTGGGATTTAAAAAAAATATATATTATAGTTTTTTCGGTGGTCTAAATTATGAAATACTAAAAACTGTTATTAAATATTGTGGTCCACGCGAATAGCAAATATAAAAACCTTGATACCATCCAAATCTTAAATCGATAACCAATATTCAATAAATCACATTGATTGCACAAAAATTCCTATTTGTTTTTCAATTTCACAAATTTTTTATTATTTAAAGTGACTTTATTTCTGCGGAAAAAAGTTTGGGGCATTTACTTTTTGAAATACCTAATATCTAGTTTAAAAAAAAAGCATCTTAAGATATTTTATCTTTTTGTCATCCTTGTTTAAAAAGTGTACTATTGTATATTACATTTTTTAAGTGTAATGTACATTTAAAAAGTTTTACTGCAAATATCTAAAAAAAAACAAATAGGTTAAAACTTTTAATTTGGCACAAATGTTATATAACAGGGTGGAGGAACTACTTTACTACTTCATATGAAGTTAAATTTTATTACCCTTTCTGGTACCTAAGTCAATCTTATAGATAGTATCCATCTGCAGGATTTTTTTATTTAATACGGATAAAAAGAAATATAATTTGAAGAAAACAAACCGTTTTTTAAACAATATATAATTCAATCCGATGCTTAATAAGCATTTTATTTTATTTTAAATAAAGGTAATATATTTTAAATATATTCTGGCATTTTATAGCATTGCCTTGAAAAGATCTGCATTCTTTAATATTACGTCAGTTGACATAAACCTTGAGAAAAAAACTTTTTTTCGATTTAAAAAATTTATACCCATTCAGGTAATTAAATTTTTTTCTCACTTTTGACAGAATGTCATAAATGTCAAAATATGTCCTTTAAAACCGCACTTTATCTACAACCATGCGGTAAGTAGAGTAACAGACTGTATTTTTAGTGCAATAACTACCACTTTACCGTACTAGCGTGGTAAGGTGACAGTTCTTTGAAAAATTTAATTTTGTTGTTTGGCTTTTTTATAATTTAAAAAAATTACCTAAATGCTAAGTACAACCATTTTTTATCAAGACCAGAAACAAGATAAAAAAAAAAATAACATAAAAATTTAATGATACAAAAGCTAACAAAGCTTAAACCTTATAATAATTATATCTATTAAAATTACTAAAGTTTTCAATCCTAATTACTGGCAAATGTATGTGATTATTTCTTTATCGTTTTGTGATATAAATGAATCATATTCTTTCTCACAGCTCGACTTTCGCAAATAAATTTAGCTGCAGCGGTGTCCACTAACTTGATAATTTCCGATTTTTCTAAGCTTTCGCGTGCTGAATCCATGTTCGGATTTACTTTACTTTTGAGCTGACAAAGGCGACATTAGAAAAATAAATTGTATTATTGCTTTTTGACCTGACAAGGCAACTTTTTTCACAACAATGTATTGGAGTTTTTTTTTTGAAACATCACTGGTTCACAATTTGTTGTTAGATTTTGAAGAATTGAAACAGTTTTTTTGCTTCTAAATGGATTTAAAATACCACGGCTATAGATAAAAAATTTTGCATATATCTTTTTATAATGGTTTTTAGTGGCCTTAAGTATATTTTAATTTTTGCAATCGTCTCTGCTTATCCAGTAACCTAAAAAGTCGATACTGACATTCGGCTTATGGGTACTGGTGAAAAATTATATAAATAAAATTAAAATATTAAATATGGTTTTGTTTGCATAATATCTAAAGAGTCATTTAAAAAAACTGTCAAGGGAAATTTTAAATTTCCAAGTCGGTTTTGTCAATTTGATAAATTTTAGAAAAATTGAAAAAAACATTTAAAAAAAAAACATTTTTGAAAAAAATTTATTTAAATTACAAATTTCAACTTTTTACTTAATGATGAGTTTGCTAACTATAAAGTAGCCAATCGATTAAATAATTTATAATTTTGTATCATTTTTTACACCTAGAACGAAAAATTAGAAAATTTAAATTCGGGAGGTACTCTAAGTGTATAAGCCTATTTTTTTAAAAGCTACATATCATTAAACATTAACAGTTTTCTTACAGTACTTTTCTTAATTTTATTTAAACTTTAAGAATTACTCTCTAATTTAAATATTAATTCATAAGGATATTGCAGATTTTATACCAATTATGTTTGCAACACAAATTGGCTTTGAAGTAAATGCCCAACTTTGGATCACTCTTTAATAATTTGACCAAATTGCAATTTTGTAACTATTTAATGTTCAAAAAATTTTAAAATAATTGAAATTTGAAATTGACACCAGCTATATAAATTTCTTGTAATAAAGTATAACAGACGTATCTGATAATGTACGTAAATGGCATAAATTTATTAAAAACCTTAAAGGCAAAAAACCATTAAATAAATGCTTTGAGAATTTTTATGACTTAGCTCAGCATTAAAATAATAGGGGTTTTAAATTCATTTAAAAAAAACCTAAGCATATATTAAAATTATATATCAGAGGTTTTTTCCTTTAACTGTAAGGAACGACAAAAATAAACAAGTGTTTGTGAAGCCTATTTACTTTCCAAGTAAATTTAACTTCTAACATAACAAACAGCATAAAGGACTGCTCGAAAGAAAAACCGCTAAAAAAGCTACAAAATTGGAAAAGTATCTTAAGGATAAAACACAAACATTGTAAGCTCGAGTAAGCTCAGCTTGGGTGAAAAGTAAATTTGAAGAATCTAAAAACAATACCGGGGATTAAACAAAAAGAAAATTGGGACCAAATTTTTAGTTATTACACAAATTGACTTTTGCAGGAAATTCTTTAAAATACTTTTTATATATAGGCTTTTAAATTCAGGTTGATTTAGAACGTAACCCCTAAAATGAAAAAAATACAGGGGCCATGAAATGTCCCCATACTTAGCACTGCCTTTTTGGATTTTGTTTGTGCTCTTTTGTGCTGTTCTCGTGCTATTCTGTGCCGTTTAGAAAAACTTTTTATGCATTTTTTTCTAAGATATAAAATAATCGAAATATGGGTAGATTTTTGTACCTACTTAGCACTGCCCTTTTGCACCACAAATAAAGAAGTACCGTGCTGCGTGTGCTCAATTTGTTCTATCATGTGTTATTAATAAAAAAAAATGAAATAAAAAGAACCATTTTTTTTACTAAAAAACCCGTTTTTTCCAACTGAGTTAACACTGCCATTTTGATAGTAGCGAATTAAACTGTTGTGCCATCATGTGCCGTTAATAAAAATTTCGGAAAATTATTAGGACTTTTTTTGTTAGAAAGAAATAACAGATTCCACATACTTAGCACTGCCTTTTAAAAAAAAGTGTGGTGTTTTGTCCCTTTCTTGGGCTATTCTGTGCCGTTAACAAAACTCTTTTTTGCTGAGATATAAGATAAACAAAATAGGGTTAGTTTTCGTACCCACTTAGCACTGCCATTTTGCACCACAAATGAAAAAAAAAAGACGTGCTGTGTTATGCCCCAACTTGTTCTATCATGTGCCGTTAATAAAAAAAAAAATTAAAAGGGGTACCATTTTTTAACTAAAAGACCATTTTACCTGAGTTAGCACCGCTATTTTGCATAGTACCCGGTTAAACTGTTATGCTGTGTGGTGCAAAACTTGTTCTATGCCGTTAATAAAAATTCTGAAAAATTATTAAAAACTTTTTTAGAACACACATTTTTAAACTAAAGGGCAGTCCCATTTTGCGTAGGAGCGGATTAAACTTTTGTGCTGTTTGTGCTCAACTTGTTCCATCATGTGCCGTTTATAAAAATTCTGAAATATTATTAGAAACCTTTTTTAGAAAAAATTAAAATAAAAATTTCATGTTGTTACGTATCTAAAATTACAAAAAAAATATATTTTTAATTTTAATTTTTAACCCTGATCCCAAAAACACCAATGTCGGGCCTCAAAAAAATGTTGATTTACCGCGAAATGTTAATCGCTGGATTTGGCCAAGTCGAAACCAAAAATCAAGTGATTTTCTTAACACGAAATATTTTTAGCGTAAATTTATTAGAAAATTATAGTATATTAGCATAGAAGACAGGTTAGTAAACAAAACACAACAAGGTTAAAAAAAATTATTCCAGTAGTTCCAAAAATGAACTGCTCGCAATATAAAAAAATGTTATTTCGAGGAACACTCGTTTAAAGTATGCATAAGCTACTGCGCGCTGCTGAGAACGCGCATACACCATAACTCATTTTATGATGTTTTTACCCAATAGCCAAATGTCGTTTTATAACCCCTTAACTACAAAACTAATGTTTCTTAACAAAAAAAAAATTAATTCTAGAAATAAGTTCCAAATTTTTATTTACGGTAGATGATAGCAATAAGCAGCACAACGGGTTGATTTAATATAGTGCAAAGTGGCAGTGCCAACATGACATATAAATCAATTTCTCTTCTTTTTTCTAAAAAAAAAAAAAAAAAATTTGCTAAGTCAGTTGAAAAATGGTTTCTTTAAAAAAAATGGTTTTTCTCTTTCATTTTTTTTATTAACGGCATATATTAGAACAAGTTGAGCACAACACAGCACGGTATTTTTTATTTGTGGTGCAAAATGGCGGGGCTAAGTAGGTATGAAAAACTCCCTATCTTGTTTAAATTTTTATTTCAAAAAAAAATAAAAAAGTTTTTCTGTGGTTTTTGTTAATGGCACAGAATAGCACAAGATCAGCACAGAACAGCACATTTTTCTTTTTCATTTTTCCAAAAAGGCAGTGCAGTGTATGTGGACATCTGTTTTTTTTTTAAGTTTCTAGTAATTTTTTAAAATTTTATTAAGCCACATGATGGAACAACCAAAACAAAAACAACAGGTTAATTCCTTTTCTATGCAAATGGCAGTGCTAACTTAGTTAAAAAAAATTTTTTAGAAAAAAATTTTCTTTTTTTATTTAATTTTTTTAATAGCAATGATAGAACAAGTTGAGCAAACACAGCAAGGATCATTTTAATTTGTGGTGCAAAATGGCAGTGAAACCACCCCATTTGTTTAACAGTTAAAAAATTTTTTTTTCAAAAATGTTCTCATTTAATTTTTTTAAAGATGATAGAACAAGTTGGCGCAAACCAGATGGATTTTTTAATTTGTTCAAAAGGAAGTGCTAAGAGGTAGAAAAACCACCCAATTTTTTTTAATTTTATATCATGAAAAATCATAAAAAAGTTAGTTCCTAACAAAATAGCACAAAACAACTCTAAAAACAAATTTTTTGCATTTTTTCAAAAAAGGAGTGCAAGTATGGGGAACCTTGCCTCTACTTTTTGTTTTTAAGAAATTTAAAAAAATTTTTTTTTAAATTAATTAAAATTTTAAAAAAAAAAAAATTTATTTTCAATTATAAATTATTATATTTTATATATATATATATATATATATATATATATATATATATATATATATATATATATATATATATATATATATATATATATATATATATATATATATATATATATATATATATATATATATATATATATATATATATATATATATATATATATATATATATATATATATATATTAAACTTTAATATTTTAAAATATTATTTTAAAAAATTTTAAAATACGAATAAAAATGGATTTTTAATTTTTAACCCCTATCTTACTTTTGAAAATTATGAAAAAACCCTTAAAGCTAGATCTACTAAAGACACATCACATATATTTTTTTTTTATAATGTGAAAGAATAAGCTTTTAAAAAATAAAAAACCCTTTTACAGCCTAAAACAAATGAATTTCCGCCAAAAAATTAAAAAATGTGTTTCCATCCGCTTTAAAGCCCTTTTAAATTTGAAGATATTTGAGAAAAAGGAAAAATCTTCTTAATTCAATAAAACACTTTCCGAAGCACCCTCGTAAATAAAAAAATAAAACAGGAAAAAGCAAGTCTTTTTATTCTCAACGAGTCTAGCTGGGTAAGATTACAAAAAGTAAAGAGACCATTCCCCTTTTACCCACCGGCCTTTTAGAAAAAGGCAAGTTAAGATATTTATAAAAATCTGATTTATTTATTATTTAAGAGATATTAAACTTTAAAATCGTGTATATGTATGTATTTGTTGATTTAACTCATACACATTTTCTTCTGTGCTTTCTTGTATCTTACCGGAACTTAAAATATTATGTCAAAGAGCGTTTCAAATATTCGCTTGTTTTTCTCTTATCTACACGCTAGCAGGTGGGTATATGTAAATAAATCTTTATAATCTAAAATAAACCTCTGTATGTTTTTTTATTCGCAAAACGTAAACCTCAAAACCCAAGTTTAAACCTGATAAAACAAAACAAAAGTGGTTTTTTAAACTTGCAAGGCAGATAAAGGATATTCGGTAAATATCAAGTTGAAGGTTTAAATTTTATTGTATATTTTTTATTCTTTTTTGTTTTATTTTTTTTTTTATAAATACGTTTTAAAAAATGTACCCCAAAATATTTATGGTTTCAAATAATTTAGATTTAGTTATAGGTTAAAATAAGTATTTTTAATTTAATTGAGATTTGTTAATTCAGAAAATTAACAAATTTTTTAGCACAAACTAAACTGCAGAATTAAAACAGAACAGTTAAAATGTTTACTGGGAACAATGGTTTAGCTGTGTACTTTAATTGGATCATTTATTTTAAAAGCATAATATTTCTAAATCAAGTTACGAGAATGCTCTGATAAGTTCTCGGCTTAGACCACAGGGAACGAGGCTATTAATTTTTTTTGTTCTTATTAGGTTGGTAAGTGTTTAGTTATAAACGTTAAAGTTACAATAAGCTCTAAAAATGTATTTTATTTTATTTTTAATTTTAAAAATGTCATATGATTTCAAAATTTTAGTAAGATATATGGATGCATGTATGTAAGATATATAGATTGTATCAAAAATTCTAAGAAAATACGTGTGTTCACGCTATATTTATATTACCTATTTAATGAAGATTATTTCCAAATGCTGTAAAAATACAACTTTTAGTTTTACCGGCAGGGTTACAGAAATTACCTTTCGGAAATAAACAGTTTAAATAACTTAAAAGCAAAGCACTACCTTAAGCCTTGAATTTAATTTAAACATTTCTCAATCCTATTTGTTCTTCATATCCTATTTATAAACCTAATGATTTTGGAAATATTAAAAGTAAAATGCTAGGACCTCTTAATAATAGCAAAAAACGTTAACCGGTTACTTGTTGACACAAATGAACCCGCTCTTCCTGAAGCACATTTTTCATTTGCATAGAAGTAATAGCGTTTAGAGTTTTGGTTATTTAATTTCTAAGGTCTTTAATGTTTTGTTGCTTTGTTCTAAACAAGTACTGTTTAATGTGGCCCCAATAAAAAAGTCTCATGGGGTTAGGTCTGGTGACCTTGCGAGTCTTCTAATAGGACCAGTGGTACCCATCCAGCGGTTTGGAAAAGTCCTGTTAAAATGGTCGGTCGCCATCCTAGAATTATGTGAAGGAACGCCCCCCTGTTGCAAAAAGACTTGAATATGGTGGATTATTAATTACATTATTAATTACATTTTGTATTGGACCTTGTAAGAAATTATGATACCGAGCAGCTTTTTATTGGGATCACATTAAACAGCACATGCTTAGAACAAAGCCGCAAAACATCAAAGACCTTAGAAAAATGTAAACTGACCAGAGCTGTTACTCTATTAACCCTGTGCAAATAAAAAATGTGCCCTGGGAATTTAAACGGAGTTTATTTGTGTTCTCAAGTAAACAGTCAATGTTTTGAATATTAAATCTGGTAAGTGTTAAAAATTTATAATAGAGCCACCTTGGATAATTTAAAAATCTGTTTAATTTTTCTTGGATGTTTTTAAGGCAGCCTAGCACTTAAAAACACGATTAATATCTATCTAAAACTAATAGGTTAAGAGATAGGATATGATTAATGATAATTCAATTTAATATTTTAAATGTATGATATCTCAAAAATATTGTATTAAATTTTAAGCATCAATCCAAGCAAAATTGACGGATTTCTGATAGTTTTAATGACTATTGCTCCAACTCAGTTGCGTGAGCGTACAAAACTTTAAATCGATTTTTCCAGACACGTAATTTTTAAAGTCGGTGACCACCATAATCCGTTATTTTTTTATATTTTTGTACCAAAATTTTTAACAGATTCTCTAAATAATGTATTATAATATACTTATTTTCTAAATAAATCTATAATCACAATGTATTATAAAAAATCCTAAAAATAGGCCATTTTTTGGCCGAACAAACTTTACCCCCCTTAAAAAAATGAATATTAAGAAATTGGTGTTGAAATTAAATTTAAGGCTAGAGGTAGTGCTTTCCATTTAAATTCCTGAAGTTGTTTTTTTCTGAAAATCACTTTTTCTGGAGCTTTCCGTTAAACCGGATGCTGTGTTTTTACGGCATTAGATAATAAGTTCCTTTAAATAAGTTTAAAGAATTGCAATAAACTTTTTTCACTTTTCGCCGCAAAAATGGCGATTACTATGGCATTTTCAAACGCCCTTTTTACAAAACCTAGTTAGAATAGGTATAGCTTGGCAAACGTATATTCTTATAAATACCAGGTAAATTGTTTTTTTTTAATAAACCGGGTGGTAGATTTTAAATAGCAAAGTTGGTATCACTTCCGGATAAAACGAAAATGCCACATAAGTGTTTAAAACTCAGAATTGTGCGTCCTAGCCATACATTTTACGCAAATTTTTAAATCCTTTGACCCTTCTGAAAAATATGACAGGCTTGCTAATAATTTCGTAGGCACCCGGTATAGTCGAAGCTATTGTTTCTGGGGCTATTTTGACGAAGTTTCGATTTTGCGTCACTATAATACACAGGAGCATAAAAAAGTTTTTGCAATTAAAAAACTAAGACGCGTTAACCCTAAAACGTTGGCACACTTTGCAAATTTTTCAAATTTAACCAACTGCTTTCTCAAACTGAGAACCTTCCTCGTAGGTCTATTTTAAAAAGATTATGTTAGCAAATAAATAATATAAATACAAAACTGTGAATTTGAGTTATTACTATTTTAAACCACCCTCGTATAATGTGTGTATACAGTTTAATTAAATCTTTTTCGTTTCAAGTCATACTAATTTTCCTCTGTTTTTTTTTTATCTAGCACACAACTTTTTCTTAGGTCAACAGCAAGAAAGCAAGCTTTACAAATATTTACTTTCTATCTATCTTTTTCAAGCATTACAATAATGGGTATATGTAAATAAATGGTTAGCATGTGAAAGCGACTGGTGAATGATTTCTTTTATGTCACGGAACTTGAATCTCAACCCTAAAATCCTGATCTGATAAAACTAAACAAAAGTGGCTTTCTTGTTCGAAACTTCAGGGAAATAAAGGCAAGTAAAGGTTATTTGGTAAATATCATGTTGGAAGTTTACAAGTTTAAAGGAAATTCTACATTAAATTTCTTCCATTATTTTTTTCAATAAATATGTTTTTTATTAATGTTAATATTCAAATAAAATGTAATTTAAAAAAGATCGTATTTAATATTTAAAGTTTGAGGAACAATAATCCAATATAGAATTAGGAATATTAGAGTGTAAAATTCTTTCAGACGTTTTTAAAGAAAAAAGACAGTTAGAAATTGTACTGGGTACGATAAATCAATCATATGAATAAATTAGTTTGGTCTTTTATTAAAGGCAATAATATTTTATATCTATTTATACCCTATGCGATCAAAATAAAAAAATGTTTTGTTTTAACTTGGTTTTTTCTAAGACCTATAAAAGTACTAACTTTTTGTTTAGATTAACACTTTAATTCAACAAAAAAAAACCGTCAGCACTTTTGAATGTCTGTCAATACTAGGTGGACCCTGGCACCAACGTACTGACAACATAACGTCTGGAGACAGACAAAATCGAAGCATCATTTTTTAAAAAGCAGGTCAATATACTAAGCTTTAAAAAAGTTATGCCTTCTAAAATAAGTAGGGTAGGCCGTAGCTGGCGCCCTCTACTAGCAACATTAAAAGTATAAACGAATGTGAATTTCTTGCTTCAAAGAATCCCCAAACCCCCAACTTTTTACCGCTATGTCATTTGGTTCAGAAATTATTACGAAAAAATGAAAATAAAATTAAAAGAGTAACACCCTGTACCTGTTATTATCAACTTTGGGATAAGGAAAGTTTACGTTAATTGCATTATTTTGATCTAAAAAATCTGCCGTGGCTCTGTGTTCCATTAGTTCTGGGACACCCTGTATTTAAAAACAGTTTTTATCATGGGTAACAAATATATTTTGGCGAAAATATTGGACTGACACAATATGAAAAAAAATCCTTTTTTTTTAAACAGCAAACAAATAATGTTTTGTTTTTATTTACATATTTAAAAAATATATATTTCGGGATGTCTTCTTTTTTTTGTGTAAATAGGAAAAGAGTTTGTTAATTAAATAAAACACGTTAGTTAGACTTTGTCTTGTTAAAACGACTATCCAATTTATCGTCTTTATTGTCTGCTGGCGCCCTTCTACTAGGTTATCAAAAGTATAGACGAATTTGAATTTTTGCCTCAAAGAATCTATTTTTACGAAAAAACGAAAACAAAATTAAAAGTTTGACACCCTGTATATTATGTATGATTAACTTTGTGATTAAGGCAAGTTTACGTTAATTACATTATTTTGACCTAAGCAATTTGCTGTTGCTCTGTGTCCCATTACTTCTGGGGCACCCTGTATATTGCATTGTGTCTTAAAGAACTTTAAGATTGTAGTAAAAGTTTTTTGTACAGTAGATATTTTTTTTTAAATTTAAATTTTAGCTTTAAAAAAGAATATTAATTATATAGGTACCAATAAAATGTTATATGTTGGTTGCTTTAAATAAAATGCATTTTTGTATCTTGGGCTAGTCCAATATAATATACAAAATAATTTTCCTACTACACTTGTTGTTGTTAAATATATACAGTAAAAATTCTGATTTAAAGAAAAATAAATTCGTAGAAGTTCGTTGCACATTGCACATCAAAAAATTATTAAATTTAGAAAATGTTTTTTACATTTAAACTGCTAAAATAATATTAATTATCTTTTAATCTTAAAAGTTTAAGCCTTTGAACAACGACATGGTTTTTTTATATTATTTTCCTTTTTGCGGTATTATTTTAACCAGTGATTTGCACCGAGAAAAATATTTAATGATTAAAATAAATCTTACATATTTTCCCATATTCTTTTTGGGTAACCTTTTAAGTTCTAGTAGACACTTGGTTTTCTAGAAAAAGGATTAAATCTATTTTTTGTTAAATGCATGTTTTCTCATAATAAGCAGTACGTCCACATATTATATTTTTGTAAAAACTCTCGCCCGTTTAAAGACACATTCTAATTTTTAAATACCAAAAGCACAACTGTATGTGCTTAAAGTCAGTTGTAGCACGTTTACTTTGCGATAAACCGTACTTTTTAATCATCTCTTTTGCTTTTTTATCGTAGTACTCGGTATTCGAAGATGCTTTTTAGTTTTTCTGGGTATCCTACTAAAAGACGTTAATAAGGCCTCAATAGTAAAGAGGTTTTGCAAACATTTGCTTGTTTACTTTCTATTGATATTTTTTAAGTAGTTTGTACATATGTACATAAATAAATTGTTATCATTCAAAAGTAACTGCATTACGATTTTTTTGTCACGGAACTTGAATTTGGATCCATACAAAGTTTAAAGCTGATAAAATTTAATAAAAGCGGTTTTCTTGTTTTAAACTTGAGAAAAATGAGAAAAGGAAATGATTATTTAGTAAATAATATGTAAATTAACAAATGAGTAATAAATTTAAATAAATAATTTTTAATACTTTTCCACAATTTTAATTTTACACAATTTTTTTTTAATTGTAAAAAGATTAAACATTATTCTTGTTTTGGTTTATTACTTTTTTATTATAATGAATTCCACCAAGGAAAAGCCAAGTCAATACAAAATATATAATTTTAAATTTAAACGAGATTATTTATTAATGCGCCATTCATTTAGCTTTATTTCTTTTATTTGTATTACACACTTAAATAAAATTGCCTAAAAGTATATTCAAAAAACTATAGGTTTTTAATTTTATTTTTACCAAAAAGTTAAATAAATTAAAAAACTTTAAAAAGTGATTATTTAGTAAATAATATGTAAATTAACAAATGAGTAATAAATTTAAATAAATAATTTTTAATGCTTTTCCACAATTTTAACTTTTACACAATTTTTATTAATTGTAAAAAAGTATTAAACATTATTCTTGTTTTGGTTTATTACTTTTTTATTATAATGAATGTCCACCAAGGAAAAGCCAAGTCAATACAAAATACATAATTTTAAATTTAAACGAGATTATTTATTAAGTGCGCCATTCTTTTATTTGTATTACGCACAATTGCCTAAAAGTATATCTCGTAAAAAAACTATATGGTTTTTAATTTTATTTTTACCAAAAAGTTAAATAAATAAAAAACTTTGAAAAGTAGCAGTCATAACTTATTAAATTGTGATTACTAAATCATATAGAGATAATTATTGTATTTATTATTTAGAAAATAATAGTTTTTATATTATATAATTTTAATTAAGTTATTTTTTTTCTTACGCTTAAACCAGTTTTTCTTTATTTCTTTTAATTTTTTTTTTTTTTTTTTCTTTACGAAACGTTTAGAATGGTCCAAACAGCGGAAAAGCTTCGCAAACATTTGCTTGTTTTCTTTCTATCTATCTTTTTCATGCGCCACGTTGGTGGGTATGTAAATAAATCGTTATCATGCAGAAGCGACTTCTGTAAGATTTCTTTTGTGTTACGGAACTTGAATCTCGACCTGAAAGTCTAAATCTGATATACCTAAACCAAAGTCAGTTTTTTTATTATCAATCCTGCGGTAAAGAAATGCAGATAAAGTTTAACCAGTAAATATAACGTTAAATATTTTAACTTAAAAACAAAATTTGATATTAACTTTTGCCTTTAAATTATTTCTTTTTTAAAACATAAAGTGTTTGACATAAATAGAGTTTATTTTTTAATGTAAAAAAGAATATTGCCAGTTCTACTGTTGTGAGTACTCCAGAAGGATAAAAACCCAGGGTATTTACAGCTAATTTAGGTATTAAAAATCTATTTTTGCAAATTTTATTTCTAATAGTCAAAAACAACCAGATACTATGTAAATGTTTTTGGCTTACAAACACCCAATTAATTAAAAGCCAACTGCCTTGGTAATAATAACATTTAGGTAAATGTTGGTTATGATTTTTTTTTCTTATTTCGGTTATGACTTTTTGCAAACAAGTTGTTGTATACCAACAAACCCTAAAAGTCTTTTGATTTTCTACTAACACAGTACCAAAAATCCGATACGATGATTTATCCTCATCTTGAAGAACGCAAACAATTACCTGACTTTAAGCATTGAGCTCCTATAAATGGATCTAAAATAGTTAACCAATTTTCCTGTCAAATACCAGATTAAGAGTACCTTGGTTAACTTTTTTAAGTAAGTCCATCATCCTGGAGAACCCAAACAATTAACTAAATTTAAGAGTCCGGCTCGTATAAATAAATCTAAGTTAAAGAACCTTTTTTAATGATGTCCAATACTGAATAACCTTGGTTGAATTTATTGAGTATGTTATTTAATGAGGGCTTTTTTTGAGACCTACGTGAAATTACCTGAAACCCAACATGCAAACAAGTTTTTTCCAGATAAATATTTTTGCAATATCATCTGTTTTAGACTTAAACCAGAACGTAAAAATGTTATTATTTTATGGTTAGTTACATGCTAAACAGTTTTAATTATGGCAAGTATAGCATCAATGTTTTTTTTAAACATCAGTTTGTAAACCGCAGTGTCTGACCGAGGCCGAAACCAATTGTTTGGCTTAGGCCACATCTTCCAGCCAAAACTTAAGCCAAAGATGTGATCAACCCGGGAATTTTAGTTTAGAACTGTGTCCTACTGCCATCCAGTTTTACCCTTCCGCTGGTTAATCCTAATAAATTTGGTTATTTTTTCGTTCTTGGAGCTTGGATACAAAACTTCGGCTTCCTTTTTCCTTCAATTCTTCGTGTATTTTACCAAAGGATAATTAATCTTTACGAAGTTTAGTATTACCAAAAGCACGGTTGTACTTTAATCCCACAAATGAGTAGAAAATTATAACATTGAGTGGTGCCTTACCCTTAACAGCCTGTTTATAAGGGTCAATTGAATATACAAACACCCATATTTACCATGGCCATAAATTTTTTTCTTAATCACTTAAAAAGCTATACATCTTATTTTAAAACGAAAAAAAAAATAATATTCTGTTAGTCAACTAAAAATCAATTATATTATATTTCCATGTCTCAAAAAAAAAAAAAAAAATTGTTAAACCATCTTGTTTTAGAATCTTTCAAATATTTATTCCTAAATTCAATTTAAAAATACTTTCTTTTAGTTAAAAAATGTAACAATGATTTTGTTATTAAGTAACATTTTAAACCTTTTTTTATTTTAATTAACAAAGAAAAAAAGCAGTTTTGTTTAGTTTTAATAAATTTGGACTTTGGGTTAGAGACTTCGGTTGAGTGGCATAAAACAAGTAGTACATCCAGCGTTTGCTTCCGTATGATAAAATATATATTTTTATATATCCACTAGCGTGGTGCTTACGAGCAATAGACAGGAAAAAAAACCAAGGAGACGTTTGCAAAGCTTTTTTTGCTGTCGAAACATTATTTTTGGTTTTGTGTAGGAAGTACGCAAACAGGCAACTTTAAAAGAAAGGAGATAAATTTGATTTTTTTCCCATATTTTTTCCTGACAGATTTAAAATAAATCTTTTCAAATACTATTAGCTGGCTAAGTAGAGTTTACTTTGCAAAGATCCATGCCATTTATAAGCCAGTTTAAAAACAAAAAGACAAAAAATAGTGTTCATGCAAAAAATTAAATTGTACATTTTGACTTGTTTTAACCATTTATTGATCTTTTAAAATTACAAGATTAAATTCTCCATAATGTGTGTGTCCTGAACGAGCTTTTATGACTGCAGCCATGCGTCTTTTTATACCTCTAATGAGGTTATCGATCGTTTCAATTAAAATCCTTCAATTATAACTACTTTCACTTCTTTTGTGTTCTGGAAAGCAGAAATTCTCATCTGCCTAACATGTTCCAGACTTGTTCCATTGGATTTCCAGTCTGGAAAACATGCAGGCCAATTTATTTTTGGTACTTCCACTTGGTTTAAGAAGTGAGGTACACAACGAGCCACGTAAGGGCAAGCTTTTAATTCACGACGATGCCTTAAAAGGATATTTGCTCTTATATATGGAGCAAAAGGTATCTGAAGGCACTGAAGAATATTTCTTTTGTTTTTATTTCAATTTACCCTGGTAACGAGTTACTCGGGCTACCAGGGTGAAATGGTAACATTAAGCAGGTAACAAAGAAGCTTTTTATTGCCTGAGGCGGTACCACCCCACTTGCCTTTTAAAGGACTAGTTAAGTCCTATCGGACATTTTGAGTTCTGGGTGGGTGAGTCAGTTTTTCTTTTTGCTTTTCTTTTTTCCCTTATAATAAAATTTGGAAAATAATGATACTTCCGAATAATGGCACTCCCGAAAGTAAAGTCCTTCGGAGGTAAAATATTCCTCCAGTCGGATCTCCGTCGAGTGATGCTTTTGAAGGGCCACCATCGAAATGTCGGGTATCATTTAAAAATATATGAGGGCTTAACTTTACCGTAAACTCTGTTTACCATTATTTTTTAATCTTTTAAACCTTACATACTCTTTCTTATCGAAACCCAAATAAGTTTCAAAACATTAACCAATCGCCTCCTTTTTTCAAGTTACAGAGTCATTTCATCTTCTCAACCCCATGGCGGTGTATGTGCTTACGTTCACAACAATCTGGCTTGTGCCTAAGTTTTCTATCTCGAATAAGATAGGCTTGATATTATTTGGCTAAAATTTACCTTTAGATCTTCTACTAATTCATCTGTTGTATATACCGGTCCCCATCTGACAATTCCCACACCGACTTCTTTAATCTTCTTTTAGTAAAGATTAACTCTATTATTTCCCACTCCCCATTGGCAAAAGTAATTGTTTTCGGGGATTTTAATGTTCACAAGAAGGACTACAAAAAGTAACACACGAGGTAGAGCAGCCGAAAACTTCGCAATCAGTAACTCGCTGGAATGGTCTGGGAGATTTTTTTGCCAACTACCTTTGGGAAACTATCTTTTTTTACACGCACAATCCCTCCGAAAGGACATGGCACACATAACACGGGATTCTGGTTCTCAAACGATTTTTTTAAAATTTAAGTATGTTTTTTCTTAGATCAATAGGAACATTTTTTAAATGGGGCATTTTTGTGCAGGCCTACAAAAAATCACTAAGAAGTTGAAGCTTAAGTGTTTATTAAAAAAAGTAAAATTTCGTCTAAAACCAACGAAATAATGTTTTATTTATTTGTTTATTATTTGTTGTTTAGAGTAAAAATAGTTTGATTTAATATTTAATATATACAGAATGGTCCAGTATTAAATAAATAATATAGATTATGCCAACTAAAATGTTAATATCCTAATATACTTGTAAAAATTTTTAGAAATTATACAGATACATTTCTAACAGTTTATTGGAGTAAATTAAAGTTAAAATATTTTGGTTTATTGTCCAAAATATACAGGGATATTTGGAATTAAAGATTTTTTTCTGGTTTGTTCCCACAAGATATTTTGTAACATATAAAGAGGTACCTACATTATTTTAAATTCTGCACATTTTTCTGACAATTTTTTAACGAAGGTATAATAAAATTGAGCTACCCATAACTAAGATAATTTTCATATACTATACAC
This sequence comes from Listronotus oregonensis, assembly GCA_019359885.1. Lineage (NCBI taxonomy): Eukaryota > Metazoa > Arthropoda > Insecta > Coleoptera > Curculionidae > Listronotus > Listronotus oregonensis. The sequence continues at coordinate 16,553 of JAHBCN010004275.1, read as the reverse complement.
CTTCAGGTAAAGTATCTATGAGGTTTTATTCCCCATGCCTCTTGGATTTACCTATATTTTTAGGATAATGTTTTAAAATTGTTTGCCCGCAAAAAATTGCGTATAGTATTTTTATTAAATTATTTTTAATTTATATAATTATTTGCTTAAAATTTCAAAAACCAAAATTAGTTGTTTTTTGACTTGAATACAAAAACAGACACAAGTAAAAATTTAGGATTATACAAATATTCCTAAAATAAATATTTTAAATAGCAAATCACATTTTTTAACCTAAGCAAGTACAAATTATTTGTTTAGGAAATGAAGAAACTTTGTATTTCTAAATTTTTTAAAAAATCCTAGCAGAGCGCTTTCGTAAAACCATCATCAGGTATCTAAAGCAAAAATGAACTTTAAAAGAAAGATTGAAAAATTTTGTTGGAATATTTTAGGAAATTTTCAAAAGTATTTTAGTGATTTTTTAAATTTTTTATATTTTAAAATTTATTTTGGTGAAATTAAACATTAAATATAGTATATCAATGTGAAGTGATGAATTTATTTATGAAAAGAAAAAGCAAAAAAAAAAAGTTCAAAACTTCTCGTCGTCAAGCAGGACCGCAGCAAATTTGAAAACAAAACATTTGGGCTTAAAAAAAAATATCACATTATTACACAAATTTAAAATAAAATCAAACAACATTAATATTTTTACATTTTCCCTTATAAAGGGTGAAATCTAAAAACTTTTTAAAAAACTATACCATTTTGTGGAAAGACGAACATGTGATTATGTTAGGTTAGGAACCAGTTGCTGACGTATAAAAAAGGATAGACAATCATTTTAAAGGGTATAAAGGAAACTATCCGAGGTTGTTTAGAGTATTTTTAAGAACTGTAAAATTATTATTTTAAAGGCTGTGTTAGAAAATGGAATCAAAAAACAATTTAAGTAATGAAAATTTGTTATAACTTTAACATATTAAGAAATCTAATTTGTAGTAAATTATGACAAATGTGAAAATATTTATGAAAACCGGGGGTGCGTTCAGAAATGATTGAGATATTTTATTTTAAACTTTTAATATAACGAGAAATTTTATTCAAACAGAAACGTAAATTATTGAACTATGAAAAATTTGAAAATTGTTTTGTTTAGAAACGTTACAGAGTGAAAATTTGGTTTTTCAAATGAAACACTCCAAAAAAAAAAAAATATTTTAAAATTTTTAAAACCTTTTAAAAGAAAAATTTTGAAAAGAAAAAATTAATATTAAAGGTCCCTAACTCATTCTCCTGACATTCCCAGGGGTCTGCAAAAACCACAATTGGAAAAATAGAGGAGTTTTTAGGGAAAGAAAGGAAGGGTTGGTTGTTAGATAGGGGATTATTATGGTTATAAGGAGGACATAGGGAGAAGGAGGGGAGGTTCTTTGGGACCCCCAGGAATGGGGCAGGCCGAGGCAAGGGAAAAAGAAAAAAATTTAAATTAATTGACTTTATGTTTTAAAAAGATTGTTTTAATAAATTAAATTGTTGAAAAGAATATGGAAATCATGTAATATGCAAAAAAAAAGGAGTTGGATCTCCCAAAAAAGGGGCAAAAGCGTAAATTGTTTTTCATCATCGAGTGATTTAGTTCATAAGACGCCTATGTAAAAGGGAAAGATCTATTGGTTAATTGAGTGTTAAGACATAATTGTTGGTAATAAGTCACTATTCTTAGAAAATCTAGTTTTATTAAAGTTTTTTTGATGTGATTTGCAAGATTTTGAATTTTTTTGTGGTAAAGGTTTTAGTTCTTTAAATTTAAAAACCTTTTTAGATGTTTCATTCTAGTTTTGGTCTTCCCAAAAAGAGCATAAAAGTCAATTTAGAAGTATATGCCCTTTTGAAGTTTTCTTTTTATTTTTATTCCAATTGAGATCCAAATTAGTTTGGGTTTTATAAAAATTTAAACTGAAAGTGCCAAAGCCATTGTGACAACCCAAGGAATGGGTGATGTATTTAATTGATTCAGTTTTCAGAACTGTGGGAAAATTTTTTTTCTGATTTTTTAATTTTGTTTTTTCTATTAATCTGTTGACGTTTTAGGATAAAATTATTATTTAAACAATTTGTTTAAGAATGTTAATCTCATTTAAGTAATTTTTTTTGACATAGGAATGTTAAAAGTCTATTTATATACAATGAAATTTAATTTTCTCAGGGTGGTTAAGGGTTTGAAATATGGTCTTTTGAGAAGGTTTCCTGTATATAGAAAAAGAGAATTGTTCGAGATTTTTGTATATTATGTTCAGAAATTGATTTTATTATTATCTTCTATTTCCAAAGTGAATAAGATTTTAGAATGAATGTTGTTGATTTTTTAGAAAGGTTTGAGCACCATTCTCATCACAGTCCAAAAGCACAACAGTCATCCACACCTAAACCATTAAAATTTGTTTTATTGGAGATAATTGATTGGGTCTCTAAAACCATACAAATATCCTAAAAAAGGTGAGAGGCAGCTGCCCATTTGTAACCGTCAGGTTGTTGTAACATTGATTTTAAAGCAAAAAAGTCTTTGATAAACAAAGGTTAAGCAATGATGTAATATTAATAACTGTGTTTTATCAAGTTTTTTTCGATAAAAAAAGTTTGCAATTCGGACAGCTTCACTTTTTCCTTTTCTATACCCTTTAAAATATTTCTATCCTTTTTTATACGTCAGTACAACTGGTTCCTAACCTAACATAATCACATGTTCGTCTTTCCACAAAAGGTATAGTTTTTTAAAAAGTTTTTAAATTTCACCCTTTAATAAGGAAAATGTAACAAATATTAATGTTGTTTATTTTATTTTAAATTTGTAATAATGTGATATTTTTTTGAAGCCCTCTAAATGGTTTCAAATTTGCTGCGGCTCCTGCTTGACGACAGTAAGTTTTGAACTTTTATTTTCTTTTGCTTTTTCTTTTACATACCAAGTAAACTCACTTCATTGATATACTTTTTAATGTTTAATTTCAAAAATAAATTTTAAAATAAAAAAAATTTAAAAAATCACTAAAATACTTTTTTTGAAAATTCTCCCTTAAAATATTCCAACAAAATTTTTCAATCTTTCTTTTAAAGTTCATTTCGCTTGTAGATAGCACTGATGATGGTTTTACCGAAAGCGCCTGCTAGGTTTTTAATAAAAATTTGAAACAAAGCCTTCATTTCCCTAAATTTTACTACACAGCCACAACCAAGTTTCATTCATTTGCTGCGTATGGCGGATAAGGCTGATTTATACATGAGTTTGTCAGCGAAGAGGGAAACAAGTTGATATTTGGTTCCTTAACAATTCTCTTAAAGAACAAGTCACCCCACTTTTGCCAGAAAAACGTCCAAGAATGTACCCTTTAAACAAAAAGACTTACAGATAAGATTAATTAAGACAGAAATGTGTAAACATTATGCTAGGATAGATTTTTTAAATTGTAAACTTATTCAAATTTATAATCAATTGGTTAGTGGAACAACGAACAGATACAAACTTTTTAAACAACCTTTCTGACAAGTTGACGCGTAAAAAAGACTCAAATTAAAAAGTTAAAAATAAATTAGATAACACAAACAACAAAATAACTTTAATAGAAACCGTTTAAAAAATTCTAAAATATTTTCCAATTTCAAACATCCTAGGGTTAAAATCTTCTGATCTATCTTTACAGAGGAGGAGATGGATCTCCAAAGATGGGGTTAAACACTGCATTAAGTACCCGGTTCTGAGGGTGATGTTCTTGAGTACCGATGAGCTAGATGTACTTATCGAACAAATTTTCACAGATTACCATAAAAAACAAGCCTTACGTAACGACTTAATATTGTATTACACGAATTTAACAAAAACACCATAAAAATCAATCACTCTTTCTCAGACTCCTTTAAAACTCCTAAAATTTTGAAATCGAAGATAAAAAAAAAAATCTTGTCTTATCTAAGGCAGATAAGGGTAACTGTTTGGTTGTGATGGACAGAACGGTTTATGTCGGTTGAAACTTTTTAAATGTCTTTAAAATCTTAAATAATAATCATTTTAATACTTTTATTAGACGAACTAAGAATTTTTGAAACATTTTAGTGATTTCCTCGATGATAATGTGTCCAAGAACCTTATACCTATCCCATCTATCCTAGGTTGGTCACCTAAAATTCCAAAAATATATCCCAATTAGACCGTAGCAGCTTCACTAACACACCAGTTTCTATGTTAGCTGATTTGTACAATTTTTCAACTCTTTTACAAGTTTCAGACCTACATATGGGGAAGTAATCTTTTAGTTAATAAATTAAAAATAAACCACCACCTAATAGTTTAATGGTATCATTTGACGTTATAACCTTTTCACCACTGTCCCAAAGAGTGAAGCTGTAATTTACCAACCTCTTTATCGAAAAAATCTTGATCAAAACACAGTTATTAATATTAATCATTGCTTAACCCCTTTTTTTATCACAAGACTTTTTGCTTTAACAATCAATGTTATCAACAACCTGACGGCAGGGCGCTCCTCTCACCTTTTTTGCTATTTTTATGGATCATTTAGGCCCAATCAATTATCTCCCCAAAAACAATCCGGAAATTTTCATGGTTTAGGTACGTGATGACTCTTGTCTTTTTTGGGCTGTGATGAGAATGGTGCTCAAACCCTCTTACAAAAAATCAACAACATTCATTCTAAAATCTTTCATTTGGAAATAGAAGATAATAATAAAATCAATTTTCTAGACATAACACAAAAAGTCTCCATCTCTTTTTTCTATATGGAAACCTTCTCAAACAGACCATATAATTTCTAAACCCTAACCACCCCATAATTTTTAAAATTAGCACTTTCATTGTTATATAAATAGACTTCTTAACTTCCAGTCAAAAGAAAATTCAAATGAGTTAACATTCTTAAACAAATTCTTACAATAATAATTTTGATCCTAAAATCTCAACAGATTAATAGAAAAAAACAAAATTAAGAAAATCAGAAAAAAATTTTTTTCCCACAGTTCCCAACAACATGAATCAATTAAAACATTGCTATCCCATTCACTAATGAGGTTGTCAACGGGAAGGTCACTAAGTGCAAAGGATCACTTTCAGAATATTCAAATTTTTGAACCAAACAAATTTAGGATCTCAATTTTAACTCAAAAGATAAAATAGATAAACTCTAAAAAGTGGCATATTCTTTAAATTGTGACTCTTGTTAGCTCTTATATTGGTAGAACATGGACCCTTAAAACTAGAATAACAGAACATCTAACAAGATCAACTTGCTTTTGCGCTTTAAAGAACTCAAACACAACTTTAGTCACAAAAATTAAAAATTTTGCACAATACTACATCTAAAACTTTTGACTAATTTTCTCAAGACATGAAATAAACAAAGAGCTTAATACCAACAACTTATTCTTAAACCGTTAATCTTAATAATCTTTTATAAGTATTGAGTCGGCTTTTACTTGGTGGAAGTCCATTATATAGAGGGTGATAACTTAGAAAAAAAATACTTTTCAAACTTCCAAATTTTTTTTTTTAAGTTTTATTTATACAAAAAAACTCGACATGTTTCCCAACACGTGCTTCGTCAAAGGAGTTTAAGAGATGGTATTATATAAATAAAATTTACCCAACATGTACACAAATAAGCAGGTAGATATTTACAATAGGAAAAACTTTATTATATTTACCTATTAATAAAAAGATTAATTACAAATTTTAAAAATCAATTGATTGTTTAAAAGAATATTGGATTTTTTGAGCTTGTTTTTTTGGTTTTAAAGAAATTTAATTTTACACTTTTGTTTTCAATTTAGAATTCATAGTTAAAATTAAATGAATGTTGTTCTTCTTTAAATGGTTGGAGTAATTAGAATCTTTCTTTTTAACAAAACTAGAATAATGGACAGTCATTACATTTTAATTTATAAACACCCGATTTCTTTCCTTTATTGGTTTTAGTTTTATTATTTTTAATATACTTCCCTAAATTATTAACGGATTTAAAGGCAACATTAATATTTAAGTGTTTTAAAAAAGTACCTATTTTACTACTAATATGAACTAAGTATGTATTAATTAAAAGAAACAGATTATATTTACTACTTATCTTTGCTTTTTTAATATCTTTTGCTTTTTTAAAAATTATTAGAAACATCGGTAACAGTCAGCAAATATACAAGAAATTAAATAGAACATAAAGGTATTTTATCAACTAGTTAATTTGGTTTGTTCCATTTATTTTAAAATAATTGGTATTTTTCTGTTTTTTTTTATGCATTAACAAGTATTAAATATTTTTTTTTATTAAAATAAAGGAGTTATCTTCAATGCCTTTGTTTAAATTTTACAAAGTAACAAAAGAATTTAATAATCTTAGAAAAGGTAATTGAAGTAGATATATATAAAGGTGTTTTATTTATAACAAATTACTTAGTAGAAATATTGACTCTAAAAATTAAACAAAAGATAAATTTATTTAGGTGTATGAAACATTTGTAAAAATTAAAAAAAATATGTTAATAATCTTAAAATAAATTGTACAGGAAAGAAAAACTGCGAGCATATTATTATTTCCATTAAACTAACTTATTATGGTGCTCTGACAATTTTTAGCCCTAAGACCTTTTAAAAACAAATAAACTTTGTATCATTATAGTCCCAGAAATACAAACCCTGATTAAGGTCTGCAAAATTGGTTTTCAAAAAATCAAAATGAGATCAAAAGTTTTTTAAAGCCCAATATGTTTTAGAAAAAAAAAAAAAACTGATAAAGAAACCCGTAAATTAATATTCTATTTAAATATTTACATTAAACATGTTTGGCAAGTTTGCACATAATCCCTTGTATTTACTTTAAACATACATTTATGTTTGGGTAAAGATATAAAGTTTCGTGATATAAAAAAATTGGCATCGTGCAGTGGTTGTTTTCTCCTAATAACGATTTATTTAAATAAACACACGTGCGTGGTGCTTGACAAAGGCATATGGAAAGAAAACAAGCAAATATTTACAAAGCATTTGGCTGCTGGGACCTTATTTTAAGTTTTTTGTAGGATGCAAAAAGAAAAATACAAAGAAAAGCAAAAAACAAATAATTTAACCGAGCACAAAAAATGTGCAAGTTTTATTTCCATAACACGGGATTCATAACTGTAATAATTTTAATTATAGTTTAAACCCAAAACCTTTTTTCTGAACACTAAAAAAATCCAGGGTAATTTCTAACCAAATTTTATAATATTGTTTTTTTTAATTTTTAAATAAAATTCTATTTTAAGAGCTGTATGTAGGTCAGCCTTAAACACTAAATTTTTTATTTTCTGAAATGATTAGTCACAACATGTATAGCCAGAAAATAGCTAATACCCCTATGTTACTAACCACAACTAACCACCAAGTCGGTCCCTGTAATATCTAGGCAAACAGTAAATTAAAAATGGCATGGGATTCAGGCATTACAGCAAATGACTTAGTAGTTCGGTTGCACCACGCAAAAACACAGTAACTGACATTTTTGATAAAATTGAGATTTTATTGTGAACGTACTTACTGTGTCATGACCTGCATTCCTGCATTAAAAAAAAAATCGGTTAAAAATTGACGAAGTTATAACCATGTCCAATCACAGTAACTACCTTAGAATATCCAAAAACCCATGAAAAAACACAGCAAATACAAAAAAGAGAGAAACACAGTAACTGTAGTGCTATTACTGTGTTTTATTGTGGGATATGTAGTAACTGTGTTTTAAAACGGTATTATAGCTATTATTCTGACTTGCTTCAAATATTTTTTCCCCCACTAAACAATTAACTGCAACCACCTGACAAATTTTCGGATTTTTCTCAATCTGTGTTATTGCTGCCAATTATGCCAAGAACTAAAACTTGTTTTTTTACTAGTCGACTAGAAGTTTTTAATTAGACGGCTTTAAATTCTAATACAATTAAAAACAGTTATTGTGTTGTTTGGCACGAAGCCTTATCTGGAAGGAAAGCTGAAGCACTGATGTGTGCTTTAATCAAAGTAATAAGGAAGGAACTGGATGCTTCCAAATTATATTTTGGGCGGACAACTGCATAAGTCAAAACAAAAAGTGGGTTTTATATACTGCGTTGGTAACAGAAGTGAATAATAACATAGGGCCTAATCGAATAACCATCCGGTATCTTACAACTGGACATACGCACATGGGTGCCAAAGGCATACATGGCATTATAGAAAAAAAGATAAGAAGAAAGCAAAATGCCTATGATTTTAAGGAACTTTTAGATGTAACTGGATCTTCTAGAAAAACTAGAAGTGTTGCGACTAGAAGAATTTTACTCATGGCAAAACAAAAAAAGAACTGCCAAGAAGATAGAATATGATCCAATAAAAGGGTTTATTCTTAATCATTTGATAGAGGAGAGCAAGTAATTTAATAGATAGCGAACAAGTCCCACTTCTTAACGATGATGGTATCCAATAATGATTTGTATTAATTTACTTCTTACATAAATCAGTTTTTAACTTTTTTCTTTAGTTCCAATTATAATTTACCTTCCTAAATTTTATAAGTTAGGTTGTTATATTTAAAGAAATTAGTATTATGTTGTTTTTCATTTTGCTTTTTTATAAGATTTGTTACGTTTAAGGCCATAGTTTAAAGTGTCTGTTGATTTTTTATAACCAAAGGTACTAATCGAGCCAAAGATATGCTTTACTTTAATAAAAAAGTTCTTATATATGTATTGTTTTTATTTTATTTTCCAGAAAATAATTACATAGTAAATATTCAAAACATAGTAAAAGAAGTTACTGTGTTTTAAAGGGCAATTAAATAAAATAAAATGAAAATACATTAACAATTTACTGTGTTTTTTTGTATTTTTTTAAATATTACAGTTACTATGTTTATTCTTTTTAGTTTCTTATTAAATCGAATACAAAAGTAACATACAAAACCTTATTTTCGGCTGCCGGTTTCACTTTTTATCCGTTAAGGTATTTTATATGCCACTTAAAATATGTTCAACATTCTACTAGAATTTTTGTTTAAGTTGTTCCTTAGGAGCAAAGCAATAGAGAAAAGCAATTAAAAAATACTAAAAATACATTTTTCTCGAATTTTACTAAAATTTTATTACTGTGTTTCTGCGTGGGGCAGCCGAGTTAGTCAAACTCTTTAATAATATGGCTATTACTCTGTTTGCTAGCAATACATGGTACTGGCTTGTCATTTTAGAGAATGACGGATTTTAACGTTTGACGCCAATTAATATTTTAAACCACCTTTTATTTAAAAATATATTATTAATAAAAAAATAAATTAAAATACTTAATTAATACTCGTTAACTTTAAAAGGGATATTTGCGTAATGCTTTTTATCTGTCTTTATTTTCTGCATGTTTAAAAGTGGAAATATTTTTATTTTATAGTTTAACCAAATTTAAACTTAAAAAAAGAGATTTTAGTTTTGTGATAAAAAAAACTGCTAAAAGCTTTTAAAATGCATAATGCATGCAAATTAAAAATACAAGAGCCTAAAAATATCCAGCCTAATCATCAAGCAGAAAAGGTTTTAAAACAACTTATTTATTTACACTTAAAATCAACTAATTATTTAAATTTTAAAATTTTCTGAAGCATTAAAGATTTTAACTTTTAAAAATTATAACGGACTTGACAAGAAAAGACAAGAAACAAAGGAATTCTATGTAAACCATATACATTTTATTACATTTTTTTCTTTTTATTTTGCCAGTCTGACGTAAACGTCTCATATTTTGTTAATAATAAATTTTGTGTAAGGTTTATTAAATTTTTTGAATCAAATATATTTAAAATTAGGATGGGTTTTTTCATCCTGTCGTCTTGTTATTTTTGGCATAAACATTATAAGATAAAACTGATGGTCATGGATTTATTTGGAAATGTGTTATGACATAAATTATAAATGTTAATAACTAAGGCGAAGGCCTAAGTACTAACGTACCGTAGGTGTCTTAACTCAGGTGAGTGGGAGTTTGTTCACACGGAATATTTGCAGACTGGGAGAAGAAGGAAAAACTTCTGCGAGTAGCAGGTTCCATAGTCTGGACAATTTAGGAATGAAGGAATGAAAAAAGCGGAAAGTTCGGGGCCTCTCTGGTTGAATTGTAAAAGGAAGCATAAAAGTTACACTACGTGTCTAGAAATGCGACAGATCCCCCACAGCTCGACGGTGGACAAGAGAAGAAAGCCTTTCTGTAAGCGTGAGATCGTTAATAAGACGAACAGCTCTTCTTTGAATGAAGTCCAGAATGCTTAGTGTTGTAGGAGACGCCATTCCCCTGACACGAGAACAATATTCTAAAGAGGGTCTGATTTGGGATACATACAGAGTATACAGATTGGAAAAAGAGAAATACTTTCTGGCTCGAAAAAGGAATCCAACTTTTTTTGAAGCTGCTTAGGCTATGGATTTATTGTGTTTGTGCCAGTTGAGGTTTTTCTTAAAAATAACGCCTACAAGATAAAAAGACTCTTTGTTCTGAAGAACTTGGCGCCATATGTAACTGATGAGCACTGGCAAACTTTTTACGCGACAGCGAACAGGACTTTGTTTTGGAGGCACTAAACTGAACAAGATTTTTGGCGCCCCAATCCAAAATACGTTTGAAGTCTTGTGAGAGAGACATCCGCATTGACCCACGCTTGGTTTCCAAATAAGGCTTATTGACTGCCTTGCCAGCATTAATTTGGTAGAGGCCTGTGAGGTTCGGTAAATCCAATATGGCCACAGCTTCTTTGCAAATGCGTTGCAATATATATGTTGTACTTTTTTCATGCCAATACTTACGAGTGGTATGCGTACTACATAAAAGTTTTTTCGTCTACAGAGCCGTGGCTTTTTGTTATCTTTATGACAGCCCACGGAGGCTTGTATGGAGCCTAAGTACTAGGTACCATGAGTACCGGATTTTTGGATGTTTAACCCATTTTTTCCTTCGTTCCGTCAACGCTGCTCAAGCACCAAAACATGCAGATATTGGATTTCACGGTACCCTTTAGAAATGTCCGTGGTGGGACTACCGAGTCCCACCAGGGACATTGTAAATATAACTTCGATCTCCGAACTAACCTTATTAACATCTGGGTAATGTCAGTCAAATGAGACCTATAGTTTTACTTAACTTTCGGATGGAAAACCTTAAGGAAATTTATTTCCGATGTAGAACAAAACTTCAATTTTACAAACCAGTTGTTATTTGTGACAATAGATAGTGCTTTATTCCCACTGTCAGGTAAAGTTAACGAAAAAAAAGCATTGTTTTTTAAAAATTGGTAATAATTTTTTTATATCTTATCATGTGCGCGAATCAAAGCATCAATTATATTAAAATATATAAAATATTTTATGGATGCCGTTTTTTTTAAAATAGATAGGTCTTAGAAATCAATAAAAGAAAAATCTAAATAGAATTGTGAAATAATGATAAATTTGTAAAAAGTATTCAAATAAAAATTAAATTGACTTGATTGTTAATGGATAGAGCTGCTAAATTTATAAAGCAACTTTTGATTCTGAAATTTCACTTATTAGGCCTGAATTTTAGTTTAAATAACCAGTCCAAAGAAACTACAGTGTTAATGAAACATGTCTTACGTCATAAATATAAGCGAATTTTAAAATTAAAAGCATTTAATGAAATTTGGTAAAAAAATTACTTTAAGCATTTTTATATCAGGTTACACGGTTTTCTTATGTTACTTTTAAATTTAACAGGAAACATATTTTTACTCATATTTACTGCTGTTTTTGTTGACAATATCTCTAAACATATAATGTGGATGTTTTTCACTTTAATTTAATACATGTGTAAAATTACAAAACACTCTATTTTTTAATGACACGCTCTGTATTTCTAAAATTCACACAGGATAACATTAAATGTGTAATTGTGAACAAAAAACGTTTTATATTTTTTTTATATCTGCAATTCAAACGGTCGTAGCAGGATGACAGCTGCCAAATTGTGACATTTTGTTGATTATCAATTTTTATTTTGTTTTGGATCCTCTATATGGCTACGTAGTTTGTTTTTTTAATTTTATTTTTAAAACAAAAATTGATCACTTTTCTGTCATTATGTTTAAACGGCAACACATTATAGAAGAATTTAGTTATATTATAGGGGCAGTGTTTTAAAATCTTAAAATGAAGTTTAAAAAAAGAATAAGCTTTAGTTAAGTTTAGAGATTAACTCAATAATGTAGCAATTTAATAAAATTTAGTTTGTTTTACCTAAACAGCCCCTGAAAAAAAATTTCTGCAGATGAATAATATTTAATAAGACCTTTGATTTAAGGTATTACAAGAGTTGTGATGTTATTTGAAATTCTCAAAAAAGTGGTGACTTACCCCTTAAATAAAGTATATTGGTTCTAGTTTCTCCTACTTGTATATTTATACAAAATTACGATTTTTCAGCTATTTAAACATATCAAGGTATTTGGCTTAAAAGTTTTTAAACTGACACCTGTTTATTGTCACATTTGCTTTAAGCTGTAAAAGTTTTATAACTGTGTTAAATAGTTTGCCCTAATAAAAATAATGTTTCTTAAACAATTTTTGTCAAAGTGAACTTTGCTTATTGCTTTGTTAATTACCATATTTTTATATTATTTCTATTACCAGGAAAATGCAAAAGAACTTTGGAAATAAATAAAGTTAGTTAAAAATATTCTTCGTATTACATTTTTACGTAAATATTCTTTATATTCTAAAACAGTATAATTTTATCTTTATAGTCAGTCAGGATTAATTAATATTTACTTCGTAGTAAACAGTTGCTCTAATATTTATATTAAGTTGAATTCTAAAATGTGTATTCATCATACCGCAATAAATTTATTTAACTCATGCTTATTAAATCTTAGAACTTTCCTTTCCTGCCATTCATTTCTTATTAAGAATATTTAAAAAGGCAACATGTATAATTTAAAATAACATTTAGAAACACGTCAAGCAGACAATACTGTTTATACATATTAAAAAGTGTAACTGTACAGTTAATTTAAAAAAAGTGTTATTTCTTCAAAATGTCGTCGACAATTTGTTTGCGACAATTGTCCGAAAACAAATGTTGTAAGAAAATAGTGCGAGTTCGTCCACTTATATGCATTATGTCGCCGACCGAGAATCCATTTTTTTCGCGTTAGTTTCACGATGAAAGAAACGAATACAAATTAAAAGTTAACGAATGTCTAACTACTAACATACTGCAAATCAAGGAAAAAATGCATTTGTAAGCGGTAGATCAAAAGATATTCTAAAAAATCCATATACAGCTTTACCATGGCAAGCTCAATATGCTCTAAATTCAAACATTAATGAAATATTAAGTTTATTTCAGTCACCGTGTCACCAAAATCTTATCTGTTTCACTGAATTCCCTTCCAACTTTATTCCATTTTTTTCCTGAATTTGTCGAATGGAATAGTTGCCAAAATTGTAATCATGTAATTATGCTCTATTTTCTATAGCTTTTACAAATTTAATACTGAAAGTAGGATCATCCTTCCTAATTTTCACCACTTACACATGCTTGCCATGAAACACAATCGACAAATGACGCTTGAAAACACACCAAGTAGTGTCGTATGGAAATTGTCGCAGACAACCACTGGCTTGTTTGCGACATGTTTCCGTAATGTACGAGCGTCAATTTAAAACTATGCGCTCTTATAAAAAGTAACAAGTCCACGACATGTCGAGGACCGTCGTAATCAAAGGTCTTTTAGATGTATGGCCGGCCTTAAGGCTTTGTTAACGATCTACAGCTTGTTACATATTTGATATTTTATTAGGTTTTTTGACACTTCTTGAAAATTTCTGATATTTGGCTCACAGCCTGTTGGAGTTTATGTTTACAGAACAATTTATATTATATTTATTAATTTCTACAGGATGTTACTTTTTAGGAACCGTCTTTTAATCCTTTCCAAAATTTGTCCCAAATATTCCAGCAACTATGTCGTAACCAGTGCAAAATACTAGAAAAAAGTAGTACCAGTGTGTTTTTGGAATGTTATCTTGTATTTTGTAGTAGAATATTTTACTTTCGCTATCGTAACTGCGCCAGTCTCCATTCCATTTTTTATAAATGTCTCTTTTTATATTTTTGACATTTAATTTGTCTTTTAAAAAGTGCGTTTACAAAAATAGTTGCGTTTTTAACGGTAGCACATATCGTGTAAGAAATGAAAGCATCGTGATCCAAATGCTCGTAAATAGAAGACTCCAATTCTGCTCCAAATTTGAATGTGTTGCCAACCTAAAATGGTACAAACTGATTTTGCTACAAAATTTCCTGGAATTTTATTACTGCGCCAAAACAAATTAATGACAATTTTTTTCACAGTGGAACTGACATTTTTTAATCAAACAGCCTGTTAATGTGTTCTTCTTTTTACCTTTACATTTCCTTGGTACATACCACAACAGTTGCATTTTATTGTTTTAAATTAATAAAATACCTAAATTAATCCCAATATGTAAAGACTTATATAACAAAATTACACGTATTATTCTTTTATTAATGGTATATTGTTTTATTACAGAAAAAGTAACACTTTTCATGGCAAAGTTGTAGGGTTAAGGGGTAAACTAGAGAGTTTGACATCTACAGCTTATCTGTTAAACGTTATTTTTATAAAACTTGCTTTATTGCCCCTGCAGCTTTTTAAATTAGTTTAGAAATTTATTTACCTGCATCAAGCGGCGATAGACAAATATATTTAACTACCGGGATCAAAAATGTCTTTAAAGCTATATGTAAATCAAGTCACCATTTTAAACAAAATAACTTAAAACCTGTCCATAAAATGATATTTGTTATAACATTTAATAAAATAAATAATTTTTGTTTTAGGCTATATTTAATAATTTTTAAATATTTATGTTAAATTATGCTATTTTTTTAACGGCATAATTTAAATAATAATATTTCCAATATGCAAGTGGTGGCAGAAAAACGAATTTTAGTGCCGGTATTTAAAAAGTAAAGCAAAGCTTTACCGTGAAAAAAATTGTCCATAAATTTCATATGTGATGCCGCACCAAAAATATATATATTTTTTAAATTAGAAAACCAAAAAAGAAGGGTTTAAAATCAGAAATAAATAGAATCTGCATTTGTTATATATGTCACTTGCCATTACAAGTTGCTTTGTACTTTAAATTTATTAAAAAAAAAACAGACAAAAAAAGTCATGTTATTGCTTTTTAGATTAAGCCAACATGATGTAAAATGTTTAATTATCCTAAAACATAAAATACTTTTAACCAATATTTGTAATATTGCTTAAAATTAAACAACCTGAAATGTAGGATAATTATTATTATTTTAATGTTATAATCAGTATTTTTTAAGGTGACCATTTTTATTATAAGTATATAAAGCTATTGAAAGAGGTTTTTACAAGACCCATAATGCCATGTTTGTGTACACATAACATATGGGATTTTATGTACTATTACATTATAAACAGATTAACACCTTTTGAAGTTTTGTTCTGTAACATTTCGAAATCCCTGTATACTAGACCTGCTATTGTCAGTGTTAGGCCTATGACATTATTAATACTGCAATGAAAAATATTAATAAAAATGTAGGTGTAACCATATTAAAAAAAAAAATTATTGCGTCATGAACATCAACAATTACTATTAATAAATATGTAAAAAATATATTAAATTATATAATTCAATATAATTTTATATTATATAATTTAATATTTAAATTAAATATGCAATTTTGGGTATCACGAAAAAGACTAAAATAAAGGCAGTATTTTATTTTACTAGAACATGAAGGAACTTATAGCCGCTAAACGGTATAATAATCATATAAATAAGCCTTTTACAATAATGCCCTTTAAAAAGATATGTTAGAAGGTATTTCACTGCAAACTAAAACCATGTATACCCGAGTATATCTGATTTGATATTAATTTATTTTTTTTTATTTAAACAATATTATTAACAGAAGGTAAAAGAAACCATAAGAGGTAAAAAGAACAATTATTGAATAATAATATTTATTTTAACAAATATCAACGTTGTTCAGTTTGTATAAATCAATTAGGTTGTGCTTACTAGCCGGTTTAATATACGTCCTAATATTTATCTTATAAATAAGGCCCTATATTTGTTGTTTTATGGATGGAGGCTCCTAAAATAATATAACAGACTTTATTAAAACAAGCAATATGATTACAAACTGGATTTTAAGGTAGGTAGGTTTTTTTGTTATGCATTTTTTTAGTTTATTCCCAAATAGTTTGGTTAGGCTCATTTTTTTAAAACTTCATGACAATTAAAAAACAGTTACATTTTTAGTCGCTGTCAGCACCATCAACCCAATAAATTAAAAAATATTGCAATCTAAAAAAAAAAGAGCCAAAAAGATAAAAAACAAAACCTATTTAAGTACCTATAGCAGAAATAATAAAACAATAAAATTAAAATTAAAAAATATTAAAAAAAATATGAGATTAGAATATTTACAAGTT
>JAHBCN010004274.1:0-65490 GCA_019359885.1 Listronotus oregonensis | reverse complement strand
AAAACTCCCCATTATGACAAGGAACGTCAGCGTGCAGTATTGCCAAATCGGGGTCTTTTCGAATACGTTCCCGCATTTTCACGTCTAAAATATAATTGGGAAAAATAAAAAGCCGCTTTAACTAACCAGAATTAACCATGACCAACAGTTTAGACAAATTCAAGAGCCCCTAGTCGGTCATGGTTAGTTTTGGTAAGCAAAGCAGCTTTTTATTTATCCCAATTATATTTCAGACAGAACAAGAATATCAAAATTTGATGGGGTCCGAAATTATTAATTAAAAGGTTTCCTTAGCCAAAACACTGTTGATACTTATTTTGAATTTGACAATGTAGAAAGAATGTGTTATCAGATATTAGATTTATTTCTAACCTATATTTTTTTTTAATTTAAATTAAAAGTTGTTTTTCCCGATTTTCTGCGTATTTTGTCAATAGATTTCTGTTTCTGTGTGTTATGTTTAACTAAATAATTATCAATTTATACGTTTTTACCCCGCCCAGCACTCAAATTCACTCCAAGATCCAGTAAGTTTATTTGGTTGAAAAAACAAAAATTAAACACCATTTGTCTTCTCCGGTAATATATTTGCTATCCCAAAGGATACTTAAATGTAATTTTATTAAAAAAATTTCATAAAATCCAAAAATAGCAGAAAACCGTATATGCAATTGTTACCGAAAAGTATCATATAAGGGCATTTCTCTGTAAACTGGTCAACTTTAAGCATATTTTTGTCCCAACAAACAGTCCCCTAGTTAGTTTTTTCATAGAATAATAGTTTACTTAATTTAATTATTATCATTGGGCAAACTTAAAAAGCATTCGAAGAACTACATAGAAATAAAGATTAATTGTATTAAATGTTATTGAGGTAGTTTTAAGTTAAAACCAGGGGACTGTGCATAAAATTATTTAATTAAAAAATAGATTTCTCTATTGTCAGTAAAAAGTTCATTAGATTTCAGATATTATAAGTATGAATTTTAAAAAATATATATTTGTGGTATAAACACTTTTTTTACCAGGGGACTGTTTTTGGGGACATGCAGGGGACTGTTCTTTGAGCATTATAAAAACATTTTTGATGTAATAAACTTTATTTTATCGGATATTGTACGATGGACCACGGTAAATTAGGTGATTATTTTTTTAAGTTAAGTACAAATTATAAAATGAACTATATTTTTCATATTATATCGGCCTGGGACAGTGAGTTGCCCAGCTTACAGAGAAAAACCCATAAATGAATTATATAAATGTCTGAAATTCATTATTTAAAGATCAATTTTACATTTTTTTATTGGCATTTGCTATTAGCTGGTTGATAATTTTTAAGCTGATTAAAAGTTAAATTAGTTGATTAATAAGTATTTTTCTTAAGAATATCAAATTTTTTGGTAACAATCAACAGTCATAGCTCCTAAAAACAAATCAGGTCAAGATTCTTTAAAAATAACTAGTGTATAGAGTTAAGCAAATTTATTTTTTGTCTTAATTATATTTCATAGCATTTCAAACTTTTAAAAGTTTGTCTTTAATATTTATTTTTTTGTTTGTCTTGTTTTGTTATATCGCTTAAAAAAAAAATTGAATAGTCTGTTTGGTTAAAAAGTTAATTATTGAATTAATGTAATAATTTATACATATTTTATATAATTAATTAATTTGTCAGAAAAAGGACCTCCTTGCAAATATTTTTTTATTATTATAATGCATATACTAATCTCTTTATTGTATCCAAAGTTACATTACACAAAAATCACATGTTACACAATGGATCGTAGCGATCTGTGTGTGCTTTCCTGGTTACAACCAATATAATATCTAGTATTTAAGTTACATAGTATGTATTTCAAACTTAGTCATATGAATCGGTTTTAACCTTAAAACATTAACAGACCAATAGTAAACATTTAACATAACATAACAAATTAAATTAAACAGGTACACATATTAATCTATATAAATTGTAATCACAATTGGCTAAATATAATCCCTTATACCTAAATATAAACTACCCACCTAAACACTATCTGAGTATTTCAATGCCCTGTACATTACAGACAAATTCACCATGCCAGACAGGCAGCATTGTCACATTTTATTAAGTTTTGTCCAATGTTTAAAATTAATATCTACTAAACACATAACAATATTTGAGAGTTTTTTTTTAATGCATGAACTTATTTTAAATTTAAAATTTTTTGCTGCGTCTTAATAATATTCAAATTAGTTTTTATGTATTTTTACCACCTTTTCTTTAATTTGATACATTACTCATTCTTGTTCTGATTTAGAGGCATTAAGAAAACAATAATGATACAATAAAAAATAATATAAAACAAAATCAAAAATTAACTTTACTTATAAAATATAATATTAAAATTATGATAATCTAACATCAAAATAAAATCTACATTCGTTCATAAATTCTACCATCCCTTTACACATAACTATTTCAAACAACTTTGAAAAAGCCGACAGTAGACTAATAGGTCTATAGTTAATTGTGCCATTAGCATCTTCCTTATTCTTATATATAGGTCTTACTGCTGACAGCTTTAACAGTTCAGAAAAGATGCTCTTTCTAAGTGAATTATTTATTATATAAACAATAACCTTAGCAATTGCTGGAATAATCTGATTCATAAGGATAGTTGGTATTTCATCAACACTAAAACTATGTTTATTTTTTATTTGTTGAGTAAATTTTAAAATTCATTTGTTAGTAACACATCTTAAAAAAAGATCTATTATTTTGTTAAATCATTATTTAATAATTTTTTATGCTTTTTTTAAATCAAAATGTTGCTGTTCTATTACAAAGGTTTATTTTATTTTCTTTTTACAGTTTGTAATGCGAAAAAAAGTCCAAAATAAGTTCATTTTATATTTGCCGTTGTGGCAGTTTTTCTGCCGATAGGATACGCTGATATACCGATATCAATATCGGTATCAATCAATCACCAGTTTTTATGAATTTTACCATTTTTTTAGAAAAACCGCGGAGCTAGCCTGATTTGGGCTTAAACAATAGAATCAAAAGTGTTTCTAGTAAAAAATATGGCGTTCTAATCTAGAAAAAGTAGAATACTGCGATTTTTTTTAAAATTCAAGTTAAGTACATAAAAACTCTTAGTTCTGCAATATTTAATATGTTTTGTAATAATTTAAAAACCACTGGTCTTGGATACAAGAAGATATTAGCAAAGCTTGGTTTACAACGCCCCAAAGAACGTTTGTATACCAAAAGATGTCTTATTGCAAGAAGTTCAAATTTGTTAAAATAGGAGTGACTAGTTAAACTTAAATGCTACTTATTCATGTAATTTGCCAAAACTTACGATTTAAGAGACAAGTTAATGCTTAACACTGCCTTATCTAACAAAGTTAACCAGAGTTAATGTTTTTATTTTTGGTAGTCAAACATTTTTAATGTATATTTTGGAGTTAATTTGACAATAAATTAATTTTTTAAGCTTGGATTTTTTTTTGTATTAATGTGTTTACCACCTATAATTTGTAAAATTGGTTTGTTTGAAATACTCTTTTAAATGAAAAACCAGAGTTGTTTATTCCTTGTTTATAAGGTGTACTGCACTTCAAAAAGGTTTTTGTTTATGCATGGTTGAGGCTGATTAGAAAAGTAAATAAATTTGTCATTTATTTAAAAAACTCAGTAAATGTTTTATACAGCGATTTGATAATTTTTAAATAATTTTAATTGCTATAGTAAATTTTAAATATCACAGTATCATTTTTTTTTATTTATTTGAAGATCACAATGTTTCTTTTATATAGTTTGGATTATAGTAGTAAAATATAACAATGTTTGCCTAATAGTATTATTTATATATCACAGTTAGTCTTCTAGAAAATGCTACATCCTGAGTAAACAATTGCCTAATTTTTTTTTTTTTTTTTTTTTTTTTTTTTTTTTTTTTTTTTTTTTTTTTTTTTTTTTTTTTTTTTTTTTTTATTTATTTGAAGATCACAATGTTTCTTTTATATAGTTTGGATTATAGTAGTAAAATATAACAATGTTTGCCTAATAGTATTATTTATATATCACAGTTAGTCTTCTAGAAAATGCTACATCCTGAGTAAACAATTGCCTAAAAAAATTATACATTACAGTTACTTAAATGTTAGCCCTGAGATTTCGCCCCTAAGCAGGTTGAACCTAGGATTGGGGTGTATGTATATCTGTTAGTTGTTTTTTATCTGCAACAGTACTATGACTGCACAAAGCCATCACCTTGTTTAGTTACACAACTAAAAAAGTCTTCATTTATTGTGTGAGCACCATAAAAGTGACATTATAAAGTGATTTTACATTTAGTTTGAATAATTAACAGTGTCAGAGAATATTTACAAGTCATAGACATATTTCTATAGAATATATACATAAATATCTAGTTTAAATAATATATTTGAAAATATAAAAACGGATCAAATTGTTGGGTTACTTAAAACTAAAAAAAAAAACATATTTAAGCGCCCTCTCGCACATATATTATTATTATTTACCTTTATATTGTCATGGCGAGGTCTACAAAAGTAGATTTGAGGTCCTTTTTATATTTAAGGGCCTCTATATTGCTAATCTCTCTGCGTTAAAGCCCGACATGATCTAGCCGTTTAAGCATCTGATGAAGGGTTCTTACTGGACATTCCTATTACATAAACTAATTAAAATATATTTTTTTAGAATTTTTGCTATATTGGAAATTGTAGTATATTTTTTGGGGGTGGTTTTTTATGCTAACTCCCTAAATGAAACCTACCAACAAATATATATTATTTGTTTATTAGTAAGCAATTATATGTTAGGGTTACAAATTGGTCGAATTCTTATAACATAGCTTTAAAAAAGAGTATTACTCGGTAGACGAATACTTATGATACACTTTCCTGCCTGGTGGTTCTTGTCCTTCTGGTATGACTTTTTAAATTCATGATACCAAACCATTATTGATAATTGTTTTTTTTTTCTATTTGGACTTGTTTGTAGTCCGGTTTTGTTTGTCGATTATAGTTTAGTATTCCTGTGAACATGTTTATATATTTTTGTTTGTTGTAAATTATTTTTTGTTCCATTTTTTGTATCTAGGATTAAGTTTTTTAAATTTTAATTTAGGATTTTTTTTTACATTATTTTTATCTGTTTACTTTGTACAATGACGTTGTCTATGTCCTTATTGAATATTAATGGCAATAAAAGCATTTTATTTTATTTTATTTATTTTAAAAAATAAAATCAATTATGGGAATGTGTGAAATAATATAGTATCATAAATTCAATCATACAAAATAAAGATACAATTACGATTAACATTATTATACTTAAAAATTAATCATCGTCACTATTTTCTTTAATAGTAGTAATTATGTTAGTTGCATCAAACATAGAGGTCAATATTTCAGCTGATTTTATAATTGAATTTAATAATTATAACGAGCATGTGCTAAATAGTAAATTACCGTCGCTACATGAGCACAGCAGCCCACTGTTGTTTCCATTTTCGCAATCGCAAACATATCTTCGAATTCGGCTCATATTCGATAAAGCAATCATAAGCCTTGCCATATTATATAATATAGCATGTTGTGGAACATCCGTTAGAGTAGTTGAAGATAATTCCGTAAAAGGTTTTTTTTCGCCGATTTAAGTTCTCATTTTGAACCAATCAATTCGACCCTATTGTCACTGTAACATATAATAACTTACTAATGAAGAAATAAGATATACTTTTTGGTAGATGTCATTTAGGAGATATCCTTAATAGATACTGAAAAAAAATAGGTTAAGGGTTGTGTCACCTACATTATTCCTATAGGGATTAGTAATATAACATTGTAAGGCTATTTAAGATGAAAAACAAGGTAAGACCCCTTCATCAGATGTAGTTTTCATAACCCTCTAGACTCTTTCTTCCAGTTTCTGCTGCCCCACCCCAGGCTACAAAGACATGATGACTTTTTAAAAAACCATTTTACAGTAAACAAAATTTCATTTTTTTGTATTTAAAGAATGAATTATAAAGTGTATAAGTGGTTATTAATATTGTCTGTTTTGCAATAACCTTGCAAGATTCAATGATTTAAAAAAAATAATAAAACTTCCCATAGATGCATTTTATTTTTTACCCGCAAGTCAAAAAGCTTTTTGGTATATTAATAGATATAAATTATCATTCTACAGTGACGCTAGAACTTTTAGAAAGTCATTTATATAGTTTTCAGTATAAAATATGTAACACTAAGTATTTCCACTAGGTTCTGTTTCTGTTTTGACCAGTTTCCGCCAAAAAATATAGTTTTGGCTACAGTTCCGGTTCCGGCCAAAAATAGGTCGAAACTTTGCCCCGCTCAAACTTGGTGTTGGTGAGATAAATAAATTACTATTTTTGTTACGTACTTCTATTATTTTCGTACATTTTCTTTAACGCGAGTTAACTGTCTGTACATGAGTAAAAAAAAACACTGGGTTTCAGTATACAATAAAAAATTTAGTATATTTAAACAAGTTTTGGTTTCGGCCGAAACGGAGATCAAGGCCGATGTTTCGGTTTCGGCTAAAAAATTTGTTTCAGTCGGACACTAATTTCCACATTTTTATTTGTGCTGAAATTACAATCTGTTATACAATATTACTTTTTAGTCCTATAAAACGCATTATTAATCTGCACATAATATTTCTGTGTTGATTTGCAATTTTTAACATAATTTTTATAGATCTTTTTGCTCATAAGACCCTTTATTTAACTATGACATCATTTTTATAGATCCCATCAGTTGATCCTGCTAGCATAGGATAGTTTGCATAGCATAATACATTTTTTTTAAATTTCTTTCCAAGTTTGGTGCTAACAATCTTTGTCACATTATCTTCCAACATTCTAACTAGTTTCTTAGCCGGTGTGCCTGGAATTTTTTCTTTTGATTCCTCAAAACTACGCATTTGATCTCTGGGAATCACAAAGCACTTAATAAAAACAGATGAACAACAGTGAAGGGAAAAACACTGTTGAAATCTACGAGCATAATCCTACATAGTGGCAGACTTATCATATGTCTCCAAACTTTTTCCCTCGCTCTGCGTGCTGATTTCACGCAGAGCGAGGAGAAAGGTTGTAGACGTGTGAGTTTACAATTTTTCTCTCTCACTCTGCGTGGAGTCAGTGCGAAGACCGAAAGAGAAAAGTAGTAAATTTATCGCGATAAGTCTGCTTCTAACTAGGTATATGCTTAAAGGTTGAAATGGAAACAAGAGTAATTACGTTTGATGATACAGGACGTAAGTAGCTGTGATTGGTGTTTTACGTATCATGGCGGACTACTGTCTTTTGTAGTTTTATTTCATGAAAAATAAATATCATTCACACTCAAGTCAGTCACATAGTCCCTAATGTTTCCTTTTATTTTTATTACACTGGCCTGTACCTTACACGTCGTTATAGCTATTTGCTGTTGATCCCTTAAAAAATATGGAATTATGATACAATAAGTGTAAGGTTAAATAATAAATATAATCTGAAACATATTTTATAAAGCTCTTGTATATTAGGTTTCTAGAAGTTTCTTTAGAACCTTAAAATCATGTGTGTTGTTAGATATACTGGTAACTATTTGTTTTTTACTCGTAGAAGCGCTCTGTGCAAAACTCGAAGCCGACGCAAGACTAAACGCCGAAGCCCGAGCCTGTACCGGTTCCCTTGCTGTGCATCCAAAGTCAAGGGATATTAAAATTGAAAATTTTTCCATCACTTTCCATGGTTGTGAAATGTTACAAGATGCTATGCTCGAATTGAATTGTGGCCGACGATACGGATTAATTGGGCTGAATGGATGTGGCAAATCTACTCTTTTGGCTGTGCTTGGTAATAGGTAAGAAATGTAGTATTATTTATAGGTTAATTGTTTTGTAATTAAAATATCAGATGACAATGTAAAAGACCTCAGTTAAATACAACATAAAAGACAAATTTACTAGATTTATTATACATATGAAAAACCAAAGTAGAGTTGAAGTATTTTGTTTCTATCGCATATTTCAAAGGTTGGATGCACTACCAGTATACCCAAAAGTAGTTGTAATAATAAACCTTTTAACTGGTACTTTTAAATTTAGTTTTTCTGTGTGCGTTTATTTGGCTACATGACCTAAATATCGCAGATTATCAGTAACCTGATATTTCTAATGTGTGTTTTTGTAAATGTTTAAAATATACCTTATGTTACTTTGCTTTTAAGTAAAATGATTTGCATTTTAACAAATATTATTTAAATTTACTTTAGTTTGTGACCTTTTATAAAAACACATTAAAATTAATTAGAATGTTTTTTTTAAAATTGGTAGTAACCAATATTTCCTAATTTTTTTGATGTGTGAAGATTACTTTTAGTTTTTTAGTATTATTCAATAGATGTAATTTTAATAACATAAAATATTTTTTTTTACTTTATGTGGTTTTTTTAACTGTTTTAGGGAAGTTCCCATCCCAGACCACATTGACATTTTCCATCTTACTCGGGAAATGCCAGCATCAGATAAAACTGCTCTCCAATGTGTAATGGAAGTCGATCAAGAAAGAATGCGACTAGAAAAGCTTGCTGAAACCTTGGTCGCGTGTGAAGATGATGGTAAGATTTTGAATACAATTATAACATTGTAAACCAGAATCCAAAGATAGTTTGTCAAACTTTTACTTTAAAACAAACTCTTCAATTCATTTTATTTGGACAAACATTAGTATTCAAAGGCTGATTATATATGTAGTTCCATTCATTTAGCCTTGTATAGACGTAAATGTAAAAAGTTCAATGAACAATATTTATTTTTTATTTCAAATTTAATGTTCTTTTGTCCTTCGGTCCCACGTATATCCCAAAAGTACTAAAGCAGCTGATAACACTTCCGTGATAAAAATCTTACTTGGGAAAGTGCACCAAAGATTAAAAAAAAAAAATAGAAGTTTTTGTCCATAATTTTGAGCGAGGTATTAAATTATTCGTCGTTAACTGAAACTTCATAGATATTTAACATTGATAATATATTTACCTTTTAAACAAGGTAAAATTTGTTTACATTTTAAAGCTCTGACTACAACCTACCAGTTGCATGACAGTTGACAGGAACTGTTTTTTTTTAATACTGGTAAAAAACATCATTCTTCTTAAAACTTGTATTTACTTTTCCAAGTCTGTGTTCTGCTAAAGATCACTTCTGCCTATTTTTAGCAGTTATTATTTATATTTACATGATTTAATCTGTCGACATTAACATATATTATATTATATAAAAAAGTATTCTTTATAATATGCTGTTGCTGCCAATTACCACAGTCTGGAAGATAGTTGCGTTTTTCTTAAAAAAATTTCCTATTTTTAAGAACATATTACCCACTCTGGTATAATTCAATGTTGATTCTGCTGAATGTGATTTCAGTATGGCATCAAAAGTAGGATTGTTATATTTTTCTGCAGGACAATGATATTTGCCTTTTAAGTAGTTGCTTAATTTCTCTGTTGTTCACTATACACTCGTTATCAAGGCCTGTAAAGCCGACGAAACGCGTCAGTTGTCTGTTGATCTCCCAAAAAAATGCATGCCTTTTAAGGTATGTTTTTAATTTACACAAAGTGTAAGAATTTAGACACAAAATTAACGATAGATAATGTCCTTACATGTGGAATTATAGATATTTATTTTTTAAAATCTAGAGTCTCAAGAGCAGCTGATGGATATTTATGACCGACTTGAAGAAATCTCAGCAGATACAGCAGAAGCCAGAGCAGCTAACATTCTCCATGGTTTAGGTTTTACCAAAGAGATGCAACAGAAGAAAACCAGAGATTTCAGCGGAGGTTGGAGGATGCGTATTGCGCTGGCGAGAGCTCTTTACGTCAAACCTCATTTGTTATTGCTTGATGAACCCACCAATCATTTGGATTTAGATGCTTGTGTATGGCTGGAGGAAGAACTTAAACAGTAAATTTGTGTTTAATATATTGTTACAATGATTACAGGCTTTATAATGAAAGATTGTTTTTTTTGCAACAACGATTTAAATAAAATTGTCTGATAACCCATTTTTAATTATTAAAGCCTGTTTAGTATAAAATTAAAAATCTAAGGGTAAAGTGAAATTAAATTTAAATATAATTTTTAATTATTATAATATAAATATTAATTATTAGGGTATTATTGTAATTGCTGGTTTGCTAATATTTTGTTTTTATTATTTTAGCTACAAAAGAATATTGGTAATAATTTCCCACTCTCAAGATTTCTTAAACGGTGTTTGTACAAATATTGTTCACATAAATAAGAAAAGACTTAAATATTACACTGGTAACTATGATGCCTTTATTAAGACACGAATGGAACTTTTGGAAAACCAGATGAAACAGTATAATTGGGAACAGGATCAAATAAATCATATGAAAGTAAGTTAATAGTAGTAAAAGACAATATGACTATATAGAAAACCACTATATATAAAAACTTCTGTGGACTACCACCCCCCATTAAGGTGGGATCCAAACCATACAACAGCATTTTATGTTCGCCGGCAGTCACCCAACCAACTATTGAACCTGCCCAACGTTTCTTACTCTTCTGAACTTCGCTGATCTGACGAGAAGCAGTATCACAATGCGGCAGAAGCCGTTGTTGATGTTGTACTAATCTTTATTAAAAGTATTTACCACTGTACCCTATGATATTAAAATTCATTTGGCTGCAGGTAAATCCATGCCCTGCCATGTATCAGGACTCGGATATATTTTTACATTTTAAAACAATTTAAACCAGATAATAGCAATTGGGAAAAAAGGAGAGTATGGTATATAGTTCTTATTAAGCCAATAAATACATTTTTGGCCGAAGTAGGTTCTATAAGCCTTAAATAATGTTTATTTTATTTGCTTTTTGTAGAATTATATCGCTAGGTTTGGTCACGGTTCAGCCAAACTTGCCAGGCAGGCTCAATCCAAAGAAAAAACTCTAGCAAAAATGGTTGCTCAAGGCTTAACAGAGAAAGTATCTAATGACAAACTAGTAACGTTCTATTTCCCAAGTTGTGGTACTATTCCTCCTCCTGTTATTATGGTCCAGAACGTTAGTTTTAGGTAAAGTATAATCATGGGTATAAGTCCTATAAAATATGTTTATATTCATCCTTTTAATTGTTCTGTAAAGAGTCGACGCTTTAAAGTTATTTAGTAAGACTTAGACCAACAGTTAATTTGACAATAAATGCAGAAGCCATGATCATAATAAAATTCTGTGCGTATTGTTTAAGGCTCATTATTTTTATTAGATTGCAGAAACGAAATATCCGTCGTTACCGATATCAAGTGCCGATAGATCGTATTGGCAAATATATACAATACACAATTTTTAAAGCTTTGTTGGCTTAAATATAAATTAATAATACATTAATGGGTAAGTGCATGTCATAGACACCGGACTTGCGTTAGTTTAGGGTTCTGTAGTGGTTTCTTTTAAAGTACCACCTCTACTTTCTAAGTCAAAACTATGAAAAAATTACCCATAGATGGGAACAGACAATAACATATTTTTATCTCTATCTCTGCCAAAATCACATTCCGGGTAGTAGTAGACCAAAAACGAGAAATTTCTCAGTCTTTACAATGCAGCAATACCATTTTTTCAGCTTAGGTTGGTAGTGAGTCAAGTGAATAACTCTTTAATAGGTAGGTAGGTAGGTAGGTTTAAAGTGAGTGGACTTTTTACGCCCTCCACTGCGACTGCTCGGTCTATTGTGGTTCAAACCCTTTTATATGTCTCCCAATAGGATCGGACTTCTAATGAATCCGATACCAGATTGGGAGAGAGTTCTTATATCTCCTCTTACTCATGTCGCTACCGGACACGAGCACAATGTGTTCTGATGTGTTTTGGTGTCCCTGTCTCCTAGAAAGTATGACGAGCGGACAATTAGATCCACCATGTCCTCCTCTCCCGGTCTAGTGACGTGGGTAGCTACCAGGTCCTTGTTACAGGAACCAGATGTTCTTTCTGAGACCGCATCTCCGGCCTTATCCTATGGAAACGGTTCTATCCGCTTTCTGTTTAAAGCCTTTTTCCTATAAAGGCGGTCCTGTCCGCCTTCTGTTTGGGTTCAGGGAACCCTTCCTAAGCACCTGTTTGTTCGGGATGGATTAGCCCTTCCCCGTGAACCAGGCGCCGGTGACTTCAGGGGCACCTTACAAAAGGGATTCACCCGTTTCGGTCGGCGCACATTTGTCTGCTTCTGACCTTGAGTGGCACCTCTCGAAACGGATTTATCCGTTTCGGTCAGCGCACCTTTGTCACTTTTTTCCTATGAAAGTGGTTCTGTCCGCTTTCTGTTTGGAGCTAGGGAAGTAATAGTCCAGCACGGCAGAGCCCCGCATTACCGCAGTAAGGCTAGATACTCTGAGAGGTCGCCCTGTATCTCGGAGGCACCGTTGGAGACACTTGTTTAAGGCACAGGATGTCATTCACTCATCAGCACGGTATGCTAACACCTTAAGTTAAAGCCTTGTGTTCATCTTAGCTTCGGATCCCGTTCCATACGCTAGCCAAAAGAGTTGCCGATAACCAGCAACTCTAGCGCATGTTCCAAAAGATCCTACTGGGCCCAACCACAACGACGATGTGTGAACACAGCGGTTGGGAACTCTTTAATAAGTCAGGTTATATTTACGTACATTAAAGAAATAAACTAATTGCAGATACAGCTGAAATATTGCTATTGCTATCTTTATCATAATATTAAAAAATTAAATTCAAAATATTAAAGTATTATTAAAGAATATATAACTATAAATGATTTAAAAACAACAGGGTGAATAAAGATTTAAAAATCATTTATTAGTGCAATATATTTTTTGATTTTTATTAACAAGGAGACGGCACGGCCTTGGGGTCGGCGATTTGGCTCAATTTTTTTTGTGGTGATAGAGTGCACTTAGTATATCATAATATTAAAATACTAAGGCGCACTATTGAGGAAATTCCACAAAAAAACGTTTTAATTTTTTTTATTTTTTTATGTAGCATATATATACTAAAAATATAATATTTTTATTAAATCGCCAAGTGGCTCAGGCAGTAGCCTCGAGACTTCCAAACCGAAGGTTTTGGGTTCGAATCTGCTCCATGCCTTACTTTTTTTTACGTAATTAATTATTTTTAATATTATTAATCTTTAAAATGCCTTTTAAATTTATTTATACGAAATTTTTTAAATAAATAATTGTAACATTATACATATCTATGCCTCAAAACTATGTACTGACAGAATAGTTTTTATGAATGTAAATGATGTAGCTATGTTTTTCAATGAATACCTTACAAACCCCGTGTGTTGTAATAATTATTGTTTTGAATGTTTCTTTAATAACTATCACTCTGGTTTTTGCAAATAATTATAATGTAAATAAATATGTAATGCAAATTGGCTTCAAAATATTTTATTTTCTTTTCTCTAATTGTGAATAAAAAAAACACTACTAAACTAAAAGAAATTTCAGAAGTATTTTAAAGAATAATAATATTAAAAATAATTAATTATGTAAAAAATTTAGGCATGGAGCAGAATCGAACCCGGAACCTTTGGGTTGGAAGTCTGGAACGCTACCGCCTGAGCCACATAGCTGTTTGACAATGGTGTTTCGTTTTAAGTAAGGTTCAATAACACTAAAATCTTGGACTTCCATTGTCTTTATTTGTTAATTGTTACACAACGTTTCGGTTAGTGATGTATCTCCAACCGTTTTCAAGTGATAACTAAAAGCTATTCCTAAAAGCTACGACTTATATACTATCCCTTGTTCACTGAAGCTTGACCGACTTTTCACGGTTCAGCAACGGCAGCCAGATATTCGGAATTTCTACACTAGGTTTGCTAAATACATTTTGGTTGTTTACAATAATTGCAGCTTCCTTAAATTTTCTTTTCTTCCAGTGGGTTTCTTTATGAATGGTTTTTGCTTCCGACCATTGTATGCGGTGTTGTTTTGACCAAGCGTGTTCGGCAATACCTGACTTCGACGTTTCACCTCGTTCCGTATGTTTTTTGTGTTCTTTAACTCTTACTTCGAGAGGTCTCTTTGTTTCCCCAATGTATACCTCACCACAATCACAGGGAATTTGGTAGATACAGTCATTGTTTGAAACATTATTGTCTGGTCTCGTTTTGGTGAGAATACTTCTTAGAGTAGTTTGGGATTTAAATGCCGTTTTAATATTGTACTTATTCGCGATTCTGCGGATCTTTTCCGAAGTTCCTTTAATGTATGGAATTGTCATGAATATTTGGTCACGTAGAGTCTCGTTCAAGTTAGAGTTTCTTGTCTTATTTTGATATTTTTTGATTGTTTCGTTTACTAGTCTCTCACTGTATCCGTTCTGCTTAAGATCCCTAGTTATGTTACCTATTTCCTCTTGCAGGGATTCCCTACTGTTGCATAAGGTCACTGCTCGATTGTATAGAGTACGTATAACCCCTCTTTGGTTTCGTTAGAATGATTAGAATTTTGGTGTAAATATTGTCCAGTGTGGGTAGGTTTTCTGTATACCGAGGTTTGTACATGTCCATTATTTCGTTTGACTAGAACGTCGAGGAAAGGTAAGGCCGAATTTTGCTCCTTCTCCATTGTGAATTTGATACAAGGTCGGATGCAATTTAGATGTTTTAAGAAACCTTCAAGTTCTTCGTCATTACCTGTCCATACAATAAAAGTATCGTCAACATATCTTAGCCAAACTTTTGGTTTAATTACTGAAGTTTTAATTGCATGTTCCTCAAACCATTCCATATAAATATTAGCTACCACTGGGGAGAGCGATGAACCCATGGGAAGCCCATCATCCTGTGCGTAGAACTCATCTTTCACCTGAAAGTAGGAACTACGGAGGCAAAGCTCCAACAACTCCATCACTCCATCCAGTGGCAGGGGGTCCGTTCTACTAGTGTTTTATCTTCTTTAAGCTTGGCTCGGATAATGCTTAACGATTCTTCTACTGGTACGTTTGTGTATAGACTTTCTACATCAAAACTAACAAAAGTATCGTCTGGTCCTATTTCTACATTTTTGAGGATGTCAACAAAATGACTAGAGTTTTTAACAAAAGATGAGTCTTACCGACTAGTGGTTTAATTAGGTCTAAAAGGTGTTTTGCCAATGCAGTCGTGGGTGCGTTTCTAGAACTGGTGATGGGCCTTAAGGGTGTATTATCCTTGTGAATTTTCGGTAGTCCATAGAGATGAGGAGGTTTACTGTTATGTGGTGTTAAAGTTTTTCTTGTTTCATCGGTCAGAAAGTTTTTGTATTTCCTTAAGGTCCTGTAAATTTTGTTCTCTATGGATGCTGTTGGATCTGATCAAGTGATCTGTATTTACCTTTCCGAAGAACTTCATCTATTTTTCGATCGTAAGTGATTGCATCCATGACTACAGTGGCATTCCCTTTGTCTGCTGGAAGAATTTTGATAGTTTTATCATTTTGAAGTCTTTAAGAGCTACTAGTTCATTTTCATTTAAATTAGTGGAGTTACTTTGTTTCTTTCCAAGACAGTTCTAACTTTCCATCGAAATTCTTCCGCTTCTGGTCCCTGAGTCGTATTGAGTTCTACTCCCATGGGTTCATGTCTCCAGGGTAGCTTATTTTATGGAATGGTTTGAGGAACATGAATAAATTCAGTAATTAAACCAAAAGTTTGGCTAAGATATGTTGCGATACTTTTATTGTATGGACAGGTAGTGACGAAGAGCTTGAAGGTTTTTTAAAACATCTAAATTGCCTTCGACCTTGCATCAAATTCACAATGGAGAGGGAGCAAAATTCGACTCTACCTTCTCTCGGCGTTCTAGTCAAACGAAATTATTTACGTATACTGTACAAACTTCGGTATACAGAAAACCTACCCACACTAGACAATATTTACACTAGAATTCTAATCATTCTAACGAAACCAAAGAGGGGTTATACGTATTTATACAATCGAGCAGTGACCTTATGCAACAGTAGGGAATCCCTGCAAGAGGAAATAGGTAACATAACTAGGGATCTTAAGCAGAACGGATACAGTGAGAGACTAGTAAACGAAACAATCAAAAAAAAATATCAAAATAAGACAAGAAACTCTAACTTGAACGAGACTCTACGTGACCAAATATTCATGACAATTCCATACATTAAAGGAACTGGAAAAAAGATCCGCAGAATCGCGAATAAGTACAATATTAAAAACGGCATTTAAATCCCAAACTACTCTAAGAAGTATTCTCACCAAAACGAGACCAGACAATAATGTTTCAAACAATGACTGTATCTACTAAATTCCCTGTGATTGTGGTGAGGTATACATTGGGGAAACAAAGAGACCTCTCGAAGTAAGAGTTAAAGAACACAAAACATACGGAACGAGGTGAAACGTCGAAGTCAGGTATTGCCGAACACGCTTGGTCAAACAACACCGCATACAATGGTCGGAAGCAAAACCATTCATAAAGAAACCCACTGGAAGAAAAGAAAATTTAAGGAAGCTGCAATTATTGTAAACAACCAAAATGTATTTAGCAAACCTAGTGTAGAAATTCCGAATATCTGGCTGCCGTTGCTGAACCGTGAAAAGTCGGTCAAGCTTCAGTGACCAAGGGATGATATATAAGTCGTAGTTTTTAGAATAGCTTTTAGTTATCACTTGAAAACGGTTGGAGATACATCACTAACCGAAACGTTGTGTAACAGTTAACAAATAAAGACAATGGAAGTCCAAGATTTTAGTGTTATTGAAACCATTACATTGTCTAACACTTTCAAAGAAACGTAAATACAGAGTGTTTCAAAAGTCCTAAATGGAACTAAAATTTTCTATAAGTTGGCTAGTGAGCCCAAAGGGGGTTAAGGAAAAGCTGCTAAAACTATTTAAAAATTATTAACATTAATATAAATCAAATTACAGGTCCTATAATTTTTTCAAAAAAGAGCAGACTTTTGAGCAATCTTATACAGTTATAAAAAAATTAATCGACACATCAGCTCTTTTATATTTATTGTACTTTTATTATAAAACTTAATTTACGTAGTATAAGGGTTGCTGGGTCTAAATTGTATAGTTTTTAAATATTACTCAAATACCTATTTATTAAGAACAATATAAAAAACAATTATTTACTCAAAAATTTTGGTAATTGTTTAAAATCACGACCCGACCCCACTTTTTTGGGATGTAAAATCAACATAAATATATTTTTTTAATTTAACAAATATTTTTATTTTCTAAGTTTATTAAAAATAAAGTAATAAAAAAATCAAAAATGTTAATTTTTCGATTAAAGTTTTTTGATTTTTTTTTGTTAAATCTTTAAAATTGATATTTAAAAAAAAATTAAATATTTGTCTTTACACATGGATTATGAAACAAATTACTAGAAATTGCGAAACTTAAATGTATGCATTTTTATTTTTAAAATAATTAAAAAATTTCTATAAAATATAAAAGATTGAGAAAGGGAGCAGATACAAATTCAATTTAAACTGGATTTTGCAGCACTACAAACATGAAGTATTCGAATCCCGCGCCCCATAACCTTTCACATTTTTATTAATCTTACCCATGCTTCAGAGGTACCGTGCATAGTTAGATATACCGATTATTTAAGCAGGAATATAAAATATAATTGAATAAGAAGAAAATTACTATCTAATTAAAATTAACGCGCGACCTAAATTGTTTCCCATATTTCCCAGTGTAAGTGGCTTCCAATCCCCCCGGAACTTAATTTTTTAAAATTTAATTCAGTCCTAAAAATAAATATAGGACCTTGTTTGTAATCATAAGAGTAGCCGCAACAATTGCCTGTTTTTTTTCACAATTTACAAAGAGGTGAGAAAAAACATGCAAATATAAATTTTATACTAAATTACTCGTCGAAAAAATTAAGATGAGCATTATTTTCGTTTTTTGCAAATTTTAAAAACACCCCCATTTAGGGGTTAAAAAATCGCCAAATCTGAAGACTTGCGAAAATTGTAGTGGTATTAAAAGTTTCTTCTCACTGCGATTTTTGTTGCCAATGGACCTTGGAAAAATGAAATAATACATCTCCATTTCTTAGAAGGTTGTAAACCAACCCCATGGACTATGTGTGGGTGCAATCATCCCCTAAAATATATAAAATCGTATACAACTTCAAAATTGCAAAACATCGGATTTTTAGGACATGTCTAATAAGAAATAAATGTTTATGATAACTATCCACCATATTCTAAGGGTGAAACTACCCTTATCAATAGGAAAAATTAAATAAAATACTAGCTTTTTCAAGAAAAGTTTTGGGATGGTATTTTTAATCCAAGTATATAAACCAGGTGTAACTAGATTTTTCTAGTTTACTTTTAACCAAACACCCCTGTAAGGGGGTATATTTATCCCCTAAAATGTAGAAAATCATATACAACTTAAAATTGTGAAAAAAAAATATTTAGATGTTTTGGGATATCTCAAATATGATGGACAGTTTAGAGCGAGTTTTGATAATAAACCACTCTTAAAATTCAGGGTAAGGAAACCCACATTATCAGAAAAATTGAATAAACTGTTAGCTTATGCAAAAAGCGTTTTGGCCTCATATTTTCCATCCCAGATGTATAAAATAGGCCTTCTTAGGTTTTTCGAGTTCATTTCTAATCAAAGCTACCTTGCAAAGGGGTTAATTCATCCCCCTAAATGTATAAAATCATATAAAATTTTTTACATAATAAAACATATATTTGGATGTTTTGGAATGTCTCAAATATACCATGAACTTTCTTAACTTTAGGGGATAAATTTACCCCCTTGCAGGGGTGGTTTTTATACTTGGATCAAAAAAATACGAAGATAAGACTTTTTTTGGAAAAGCTAGGATTTCATTCATTTTTTCTTACTGATAAGGGTAGTTTTACCCTTAGAAAAGGGTGGTTGACTATCATATACATTTATTTTTTGATTAGATATCTAGAAAATCTGTTTTTTTTGCAATTTTTAAAGTTGTACATGATTTTAAATATTTTAGGGGATGATTGTACCCCCACATAGTTCATGGGGGTTGATTTACAACCTTCGCAGGGATGGAAATGTATTATTTTATTTTTTCAGGGTCCATTTGAAACAAAAATTGCATTTTTAATACCACTGCTATTTTTGCAATTTTTTAGATTTGGCATCTTTCCAACCCCTAAATAGAAGTGATTTTTAAAAATTTGCAAAAAACGAAAAGCAATGTTCTTCCTAAATGAATAAATGTGAAAAAACAGGCTTTTTTAAGCGATTTTTGCGGTCACTCTTTTAAATATCAAATATTTGAATTAATAACTATCAAAAGGTTACTCTAAACACCGAATAAATTTAAAGTGTCGATCATATAATTATAAGGTATTTATTAGTCTAAATAATTTTAATATACATAGATAAATACTTACCACAGTTTATAATCAATTGCTTACATAGTGTACTATTCTTGTAGGGAAAACGAAAAAGCCTAACTTTATCTGCTCTTCGACTCACTCGGCGGTCATAATATTGACATAGATTTCCCGACATTTTGACAAGAATACAAATTTTAATTACCACAGGGAAAACACAAAAAATCACAACGCACAAATGGCAATACGATATGCAATGAATTAAACAAAAACGTTTTTTTTTATTTAACTTTAAAAAACTAGCCGTTTTTTACTTCTTTAATGGCCACACTTTAATTAATAATTCTCACTTTATTTGCAAATAGCAAAAAACTAAAAAATACATGCGTTAATTTGGATTTTATTTATAAAAAAAATTAAATAAATTTAGGTGAGCCTATACAAACATTTCTTGTTATGTAAGGATGTCTTTCAATAAAAAAAAATAGGATTTGTAAAAATTTCAAATCATGTTTATCAACGTGTATTCTTATACTAGGTATAAATATATTTTAGGAAATAATTTCCCACAGTACATGTTTAAATAATTAAAATTTTATTATTACGTAAATAAAGAAAAAAAATAATAATAATAAAATTAAGATTATTAAAACGAATATAAATTCGAAGCCTATTTTCGACAGAAATAATTCCTACTTTCTGTTACTTCTTTTATTGGTTTGGCAACAGTGTTCGTTTATACAGCAGCGTGTGCACGTATATTCTCTCGATGGACGTTCGCTCAAGGATTCTCAGCAAGCGAGCGTCCAAACCTATAACCAAAAATTTTACATTGTTCTGTGTGTCTATAGTGATAACTACAATTGTCTTTGCTTTAAGGAACAGTAGTTCCATCGGTTTTAAGCCGCCTACTATTGTTAATAACTATAATAATTTTTAAACTTGAATTAAAAAAATCTTATCAAAATTAGAAAAAATATTGTGTAAATGCGTTGGGAAACACTATTTTTCATAACCCACATTCTTTTGCGGAACGAGCGAAGCAAGTTCCACAGAAATCTGCTCGTTACTAAAAATAGTGCTTTTTCCAACTGGTTGCACAAATAACTATTACATTCGGCTATACACATTTAATTTTAAAAAATAAAAATAATCTTAAAGTATTTATTTATTAACAATCTTAATAACAATTACCATTTATTATAATTAATGATAAAAATAAACATCCATTGCTATAGATCCACGTCTAGTCAATAAAAACTTGAGTAAAACCTTCTGGATCTAAGTTTCAATCAAATAGTTTTGATCCATTTTGTTAAAAGGAATCGTCGGAAAATTCAAAATATTTAATTTCTTTCTGAACTTTTGTCTTGTTGTTGCCAATGTTACATATTTTTTTCTAGCGTACATAGAATATATATCGTGTCCCGAATTATATTTTTCAAATAAATTGTAATTTTCTTTTTTGCGGTATTTTGTTTGAAAGACATACCGGAAGCATAATCTTGGTCTGATTTTATTGGGCTCAATTTTGTTGCATCTGCGGCTCGCTGTATTACATTCTCAATTTGAAGTGCGATTCTGCTTTGGACTTGTTCCTTTTTCAGTTGAAAGAAAAGCCAAAATATTTAAAATCATCAGCTGCGATTGTTCATTATACCTATTATATCTTTGTCTCAGCATTCATTAAAACTTTTTGAAATAACTTTCGACGACAAGTTGACACACTAATGTTTTAGATTGACAGTCAAGGATATTTCACATAATTAAAAATATAAAACACGAATAATCAAAGTTTGTTGTCACCGCTGTTTGGGAGTATACTAAACAAAGATAAACGAAAATAACGTCATTACAAATGGTTATAATTCCGACTATATAACATTTTTGACTTATTTTTGGTCAAAGAATCCTCTCTAAGCGACGACATTTCTTTGTAAATCGAAAGTAATTGTTACTATTGTTAGTTTTACTTTATAATTTAAATAGCAATTAGATTGCACTAGAGGCCTATATAAATTGTTACACATCCCTGAAGGTGTGCTGTAATTACATAAACGATATAAATAGTGATCTATGAAATTTTGCTTTTTAGGTACAATGATAAGTCACCATATATCTACAAAAATCTGGAATTTGGTATTGATTTAGACACAAGGTTGGCTTTAGTAGGTCCTAATGGAGCTGGCAAAAGTACACTGTTAAAATTATTATATGGAGATGTAAGTAACTTTATTTATTGTTTTTTGTTGATAAACGCTCTACTTAATCTCACAACTCCTGTAAAGGGAATCAATTTTAATTTATAATTTTTTTAGCTTGTACCAACTGAAGGTATGATTAGAAAGAATACCCACTTGAGAATTGCAAGGTATCATCAGCATTTACATGAATTGTTAGACTTGGATTTATCTCCTTTAGAATACATGATGAAGAGTTTTCCAGAGGTTAAAGAGAAAGAAGAAATGAGAAAAATAATTGGGCGGTATGGTTTGACTGGAAGGCAACAGGTAAAAAAAATATTACTAAGAGTAGATGAAATTTTTAGAACTACAAAACACTATTGTTTTGAAATTAATACATTGTATAATTACTTAAGTAGTAAATTTTAATCAGTTACCTTATATGTGTAACTTTTATGATTTATGGCTTTAAACCTTTACGAAGTTATCGACTACTTGGAAACTAGTGAAATAATTAATCAAAATATTTTTTTTTTATTTAAAACGTAATAATTTCTTTTCAGATAGTACCAACCATAAAGTTTTTTTTTAATTATAAAATTATTAGAAAATCTATAAAACTTAATTTGTTCCCAACATAGAGATGTTACAATATGTTCTTGTTTGGTTTACTTGCCTGAAAAGTTTCTGGAGAATGGGAGGACTTCATTCCTGGTCTCGGGGTATAGCCACTATATATAAGTTATGTAAGTCACTATATCCCAGAACCAGGACCGACGTGGACCCATTCTCTAGGAACTTTCTAGGCAAGTAAACTCAACCAGAACATATTTAAACATGGATCTGCCACAAAATTGTAAAACATATATACAGATGTTACTTATTGTCTAATAATATATGAAATATTTATTGTTTAGGTATGTCCAATCCGACAACTATCAGATGGACAAAGGTGTAGAGTGGTATTTGCGTGGCTAGCTTGGCAAGCACCGCACTTGCTTCTACTTGACGAACCTACTAATCACTTGGACATGGAAACAATCGATTCTTTAGCTGAAGCTATTGCTGATTTTGAAGGCGGATTAGTCCTTGTTAGTCACGATTTTAGGCTTATAAACCAGGTAAGTTGTACATATGAAATTTGAATATTAATATGTATTTTTAAAAACAAACAATACCTAATAACACACATCAAATATAAACATTTCATTATGACTTTTTATTGTTATCTTTGCAGATATGCATGATAATAAACTAAGGACACAATATTTTTCAAAAATACCTAAAATAAAAAAAAACTTTTACAAGAGAAAAACGAGAACCCTCCTATAATCTTAAAATTATAATATAGGCATGCACACATAAACCATGTGCAAAAATATTAGTGATGGAACCTTCTGAATGATCTTCCGAACGATTATTCGAATATAGAAGTGTTTCAAATGATTCGGATATTCGAATATTCGTATTCCAATCAGCTGGGGTATATTACCGCTACTTATCGGATGATCGAAGAGCTATCAAAAGAATGCACCTGAAAATTTAAATATCGAATGCCACATTGTGATTTGTTACCACATAATTTTATATTTAAAGAAAACTGCAGATACTACACATAAAAAATTAATATCAAGAATAAAAATATCCCACAAAGTGTCGACTTTATTGGCGGCCACTGTATATTATTCCATACACCAACCAATAATTACAAATTAAAACGAAAACAAAACTTTCGCCGCACCACCAGTAACAGCAAAACAAATTAAAAACGTACACGAATATGTATGCGAACACAACATCAACTCAACAACTAAAATAGTCGACTTAAATCAAAAGCCGAAACAAAATAATTCATTTTTCATCTTCCGACAACTGATTCATCCAGAATAATTTCGTTATTTCGAAAGCAAATGCTTCGACTTCGGGGTAAATCGACGGTCGGCGGTCGGTGCAATATATCGAATATCGACTGGCGTTGATCGGTCAGTGTTTCATATGTCCGAATGATATTCCGAATATGAATATCTTCCGGAATACGAATATTTGAATATTAATATCATTTGAATATGCCCATCACTATTTGCTATTGTTTATAAATTCGCCCCAAAAGCCTTTAAAAGCTTGTTTGTTGATAACCAATAGTCCAGTTGACAGTTTGGGCATATGAAAAGAAGCATAATTTAAATAATTTCAAACCAATAATCTAGTAAAATGTTTCATTATTTCGCAGGGATATTCAATTTGTT
This sequence comes from Listronotus oregonensis, assembly GCA_019359885.1. NCBI lineage: Eukaryota > Metazoa > Arthropoda > Insecta > Coleoptera > Curculionidae > Listronotus > Listronotus oregonensis. Next base: position 41,630 of record JAHBCN010004274.1, on the reverse strand, counting down.
TATAATATTTGTAAAAAATTCAAATGTCCAAGTACCATACTTTACCCAAATTGCAAAATTGTCCATTTTTTTAAACGAAATTGGATTGCAAAGGTATGGGCCAAGGGTGGTAAACTTAACAAGGAGTGCTCGATTGTTACTATTTGTCCGCAGATATAGGTTATGTTTGGACGTCATCCGTTTGCCGATTTTGCCCAGAAAGTAGATTTATTTTATTAATGTTTGATAAATATTCAACTTTTAAAAACTATTTTGGATATGAACTTACTATTAGAACTGTAATGTATAACATTTTAAAAAATTAAGACTTTATACCACTTTTAAACAAAACAAACAGGCAAACGGATTACGTCACAAATACCGAATTGACATTTAAATTGCTGTATATGGGCTTAAATGGAATCGAGCACTCCTTGTTAAGTTTATTACCCTTGGGTATGGGCAAAATATAATAACGACAATTGGCTTGATATTTCATCATAGCATTTTGCGATTTCTAACTAATCCTCTTTTGTACCCTTGTAGTTCATTTAATTACGCAACTTTCCTCTTTATACACTTTTTCTTACGATCAATAATTACTAAGTTATGAGTGATTAAAGTGTAATACATTTTTTCGCTATTCTTTACATCTTGTTTGTTTAAAAAAGGTTTCGGACCTTTTTGAAGAGGAAGCATATATTGATTCGTAACACTGAAATCTGTCATGTCCTGAAATTAATAGTCAGCACATGTAAGGCAAACAGCATAATAGCCTTATTATTACAGTGTTTGACAAACTATTCAGTCATTTTCTGTATTGCTTAAATCATTTTTAGGGAAACAGCTTATTTTTACTTAAATATTCGCCTAGGCATTACAGGCAATGACCGAAAGGTTAGTTCGTGTCAGTCAAATAAGGTTTTTATGCTGTTTGCTGGCAATACATGTATCGACTAATCATTTCAGTGTTTGATACTAACATATGCATTTTCTAAAGAGAGAGAAAAAAATATGCCAGCCACTTAATCTAAAAAGCGAAAATAACCGATTAACACAATACAGTGAAGTAGATTAAGCAATTACAGGTTATTCTTAAGCTGTTACCAGATCGCAAATGAGAATTTTTATTCACGGTGAATGATTCATTTCTAGTAATTTTAAGCCCAACCCTGGTAAATTTTAATTTGATATTGTTTTTAGGTTGCTGAAGAAATTTGGGTATGTGAAAAAGGAACAGTAACTAAGTGGAAAGGAGGCATCCTAGCTTACAAAGATCATCTTAAAAGCAAAGTATTAAAAGAAAATGAAAAAAACTCCAAGCAAAGATAATTTAGCGCACTTTAGACAAAGTTGAATTTCCCTAGATTGATAATGCAACAAAGTATTCATGCACCATTTTAAGAAACTTCATTTTTACCCCTAAGTTAAATTTGCTTTTTACTAAATAAATGGTGTTCCTTATTTTGCTATAGTAATTTTATTTACTAACAAATAACTTTATTAAGACATATTAAGAGCCCCACAGACTATTGTTCTTTTTAACCTTCTTAATCGCCAATTAAGACTGCTCAGTCGGACGATTAAAACTTTTATTTCCCTACACTGAATTTAATTTAAACCGTCTTAATAGCCGAAAGCTGCAGTCGTTCACCGAAAAACGTAAATAAAGCGTGTTTATTTTTTACAAGAATGACGATTAAAAACGTTCTGCATCACACACTTCGTTTTTAAATGAAGACGGTCGAATCGACGATTAAAATTCAATCAAGCGCGGCCAGAAATTTTCACCGACGGTGTTATGTTCGGTGTTAACCTACAAACTGGCAATGTTATTTAACTCTTTTGATCGCCACCATTAAAAGTGCTTTAAAAAAACGAGGTCTGGGGCCTTTAGAGGCCATCCATAAATTGTCACACGAATTTCATGATTTTTTGACCCCCCGTCCCTGTCACAACTCGTCACATTTGTGAGACCCCCAGAGTGTGACGTGACAAATTTTGAAATTCTTTATATAAAAATAAACAAAACAGTAATTTTTTTTTTTCTTCCAAGGCCACTTGGTGTTCCTTATCTTTTATCCTCCATACTCACGGGCAACCGCGGCGCGGAACGGCAGGATAGCAAGCGTGAACTCGCCAGCGAATAAAACCTACTTAAACCCCATAAGCTATAAAAAGAGGTAGGTAGGTTTAAAGTGAGTGGGTATAACACCCTTCACCGCGACCGATCGGTCTATTGTGGCTCACAGTTTTTTATATTTCTCCCACCAGGTCCAGACTTCTAATAAATCTGATGATGCTGCTGGAGAGAGATTTTTTTACCTCCCCGGCAACAAGGTGTCATTGCCGAGGATTGCGAATCTTAGTCGTGCCATTGCTGGACACGAACACAGTATGTGTTCTGCCGATTCATCCCCTCCATGCACATGCGGCACTCGGCGTCTTCCGCCAGGCCGATCTTGTGCATGTGGTATTTAATCTGCAGTGTCCCGTTACAGTCCGACTAGAGTTTTAAGGTGTACCCTTGATTGCTCCAGTAGTTTGACAGTGCATTGTTGGTTTGGTGGGCTTATGAAGGCCTTCGTAAAAGAGTTAGTAGAATTCTTAAGTATTTCGTTTACATTTAAGTGTTGCTTTTAAATAATTAAGATTTTTACATGTGATGTCACAAGGCTGATGCCCCCCATACCCTCGTTACACAATATAACAATCCTCCACACCCCCTGCCCTCCCTTAAGGTGTAACATAATTTATGGATGGACCCTTACTAATTTTACAGGGTGGTAACTAATTTAATTGTGTAATAAAAAAGTAGCTGTATGCACATCTTAAAGTAGTACAATGTCATACAGGAATAATAGATTACCGACAGCTTTTACCCTATTAAAATTCCTTTCATCCTTGTATTTCTGTCTTTGTGTGAGGTTCAGATATCATATTAAAACTAAAAGTCTCGTTTGAGAGACATTACCCAGACTTTATTGGGGTTAATAGTTGTTTAAATAACGACGGCGCGGTAGGGCTATGGCGCTCCATATAAAAAATTGCAATAATTGTATATTTTGGTACTTGGACACCTACCATTCATGGTAGTCTTTAAATTTTAAAAACGGATTTACATAAGTCTTGTATGTATACAGGGTTACTGGTTATAAAAGCACCCAGCTTTAGGTAAATTTGAAGTTTTCATATGATATTTGAATAACTACATTATGCTTTTAATACACACATAATTATCTGGTCAAAATAAAGATTTGAAATAACCAAAAACGCCGGAGAGCCAAATTTTGGTGGAGACCTTAGGCTTATCATTAGAAATAAAGTGTCAAAAATCCCCATCAATCCCATGGGTGCTACAAAAGTTATTTGGGGTCAAACGTCAAAATTTCAGGTATTTTCGATTTTTCTCGAAAATGGTTGGGTTTATCAAAACTACTCCAAATCAAAGTTGTAGACCTTAAAATTATCTACAAAAATTGTTTCTATGATTCTTTTTCTAAGAATTACTATTTCTGAGATATCGCGTTTCTAAAAGTAACGTTCTATATGATACGCACACATATGCCACGTATCTACATAGTCAGGCACTTTGACAAGTTAAAATGCCTATTTGTGTCTCTTTATGTGTAAACTATACCATTTTAAAAATATACACTCAAATCAAAGTCAGTCCCTTACTGAATCTCATCTACCTTTTGATCAACCTCTGTATGCGAAAGCTCGCGAAATCGAATCTGCTGCACCAGAAGGATCTGATTTATAGAAGATTATAGTAAGACTGGGAGGATTTCATTTTCTTATGTCATTTTTCGGAGCAATAGGTTATATTATGCAAGGAAGTGGTTAAAAGAAGTACTTGCTGAGATTTATGCACCTTTAATGGCCATGCTTACGCGAGGGCAGTTCGAGCTTACATGTTACTTCACCTCACTTTAGCATTAAGAATATTAAAAGAACTAGCTATTAATGATGTAATGGCTGCAAGTCTCATTATTACCGTTAAAAAATATTCTAAATAAAACTCTGTTATACTATGACATTGAAGATTATGATGAAATATCTGGACAATTACTTGATCAGTTTAATAAAAAATTAATGGAATATCAGAAACGAGGACCAACCGCACAACTATGGTTACAATACTTTCGGATGATGTTCATTGCAAAAGAGTTTATAAGAGCTGAACGTATGGGAGAATGGCAAGCACATTTAAACAGCGTTAAAGAAATGCGTCCTTACTTCCATGCATGAGGGCATTTACTTTATGCTAAGTCTGCCCACTTGTACCTGCAAAACATGCTTCTATTAAAGGAGATAATTGATCCTAGTGTTTATCAAAGGTTCACAGAAGGATTTTTTACTGTTCGACGTTCTGATAAACTAAGTTGTGGAACTTCAACAGATATGATTATCGAACAAACAATGATAAAATTCATGAAAACAGATGGAGGTATGTCTAGAGGAAGAAGTACAAAAGAGACTGTGATAAGCAAATGGATTAACGGAATGTACTGAATACCGTATGTGACGAACTGGAAGTACTTGCTAATGTTCAAATGGACACAACAGATCAGCATGTCGATGCTAGTGATTCACGAGTCAAGAAAGATGCTAAAGATATTAAAAAACTACTTGACTAGTTTTTATCACATGATCATATTCCCGAAATTGACAAAATATCCATTGCTTCTGAAGTCGTCGGTGATGATAAGATTAGTTGCTATAAAGGTCGTGAAGTTGGGATTGCCTCCATGTCTAAAATGACAGGTCAAACATTCAATAATATAAAACTAAAACGCTTACTACTCCCTCTTTTAGCTGCGAGTAACAACGTGAAAGGTCACGACAATTATTTCAACGCATGACTGTCACTAAGACTTTTAAGGAAGGAATTGAAAAAAATTTCGGGTATGAATTAGCCCCTTACCCGTTATCACTCTTCTATGCAGCTATACTGCGCAAAACAACTAAGTCAGCTATTTAGGATTGCTTTTGATCAGTCAGTGCAGAGGTTGATAGTACAAATGATACCTACATAATCGATGGAGGATATCTACTCCATTACGTTGTGTGGGATCGAGAAAAACCTTCAACATTAGTTTTAAAATCTGTTAAGTATCTACGTAGACATTATGGTCATACAGTGACGGTAGTATTTGATGGCTAATATAATAGTGACAAAGAACATAAAGCTGCAGAACAACGTCGTCGAACCACAAAAATATCTTCGGGGTTTCCCACATTATCTTTGATGAATTTACGACAGTTCCAGCAAACCAACAACAATTTTTCGATAACATTAATAATAAATCTCGTTTTACTTTCACTTTAAGTGACAAATTGACAGCCGCAAATATTGCAGTCCTTATAAGTAAAACAGCAATAGAAAAATTTAATGTAACAAATACAACAATTGTAGTTGGTGAAGATATGATTTGCTAATACTACTCACTGCTAGGACTTCAATTGATAACATTATTTTCTTTCAAAACCTGGAAAGGCGAACAGGAACAGAAATATATTCAAAAATTTATCTGCTTATGCAAAATGCCAAAACTATATTTTATTTTTACATGCGATAACGGCTGCGATACTAGATCAGCAATGTACGGAAGGGGCAAAACATCAGTATTTAAAATATTTGAAAAAGAGATTTAATTGACTGCGCGAAGTATTTACAGAAATTGATTCTTTCCTCAGACAATAATTACGAAAGGAATTCGCTTTCTTCTTGCTGGTTATTAAACTCCAGAAAACTTTGATTGCATAGACAAATACAGATATTTTAACTTTTGTCAAAAATACCCGAAACAAGAACAACTATCCTGTCTTCCTTCAACATCGGCATCTGCTGTTCAACACCTGTATCAAGTATACATTAAGTTCAGGCTGGCTATCAACTGAACCCAGAAGACTGGGGTTGGAAATTAATAGATAATACTACCGATTCAAACTTTGCCTTCGCCAGCTTCAGAAAAACTCCAAAACACTATTTTTTGCAATTACAAAAAAGGTTGTAGTGCCAAATGTGGCTGTAGAAGAGTAGGGTTAATGTGTTCTCCAGCGTGTACCAATTGCCTAGGTCAGTCTTGCTCAAATGTCCAATTGAATACAACAGGAGAAGATCCATGTGATTTTCATGAAGAGACAACTAATTTATCTTAATTTGAACATTTTATGAACATCCAGCAAGAGAAAGAAGAAATCGAAGAAGACATGACTGTTGAAGTTGACTTTGATGAGTATGAATCAGATTAAAATATCAAAGGAAATCAGATCTATCGTTAAACTTAAAAACCAATATCAATATTAATAATCATTATTCAATTAAAAAAGTATTGTTCCTCAAAATTACGTCAAACCAGTTCGTGGAGTAGGTCTACCGGGAAAACCACGGAAAAAAACGCGTCGAGTACACTACCTCACAGGTGGCGTGAAAATGTGTGCATATCATATAAAACGTGACTCTTAGAATCGCTATATCTCAGGAATGGTGATTGTAGATAATTTTAAGATCTATAACTTTGGTCAAAAGTACTTTTTTGACCTTATCATTTTCGAGAAAAATTTAAAAAACCTGAAATTTTGACGTTTGACCCCAAATATCTTTTGTAGCACACATGGGATCGGATTTTTGACACTTTATTTCTAATGGTGAACTTAATGTCCACCAAAATTTGGCTCACCAACGTTTTTTTGTTATTTGACCACTATTTTTATGGTTAATTTGACCAATAATACTGGAGAAAGTTGTTTCATATAAAATAACTGCAATATTCACAAGTATTTGAAAAAAGTATTGGCGCAATGGTAAAATTACCTATAACCATGGTATTTATTATGTACTCGAAAAAAAAATACACTCAATCTTTATCTGCAGTAAAAGTATAAATTTGTAAAAAGATGTCAAACAGAGACGTTTTTTTTTTAATTAAACGTGGGCGTTACATTATTTAAGGTTTCCAAATATATAAATGTTATGCACCCCTAACTAATAATTACTTAACTAAAAATTAAAATAGATAGAAGCAATACATAAAAGGATAATTAAATTTAGAAAGACTGTGTAATGTCCTTGTTTTTTTGTGTACAGTATAATAGGACCATTTTAATTTGAGAGTGATCAAAGCAAATCCAAAGTTATTGCATTGGTTCAAAGTCAGTAACCAATGCTATGTACCGGGTGTCCAAATAAGAAAAGACGCCGGTTGTATCTGGAAAACTATTTATCGCACATCGTCGGGGAAAAAATATTCTTAGATTAGTAAAAGTGGTCAAGAGAAATAGATGGAAACTATTTTAACGTTTGTATTGCATCCACTAGAGCACTGGTTCCCAAACTTTTTTCTATGGCGCCCCCTTTTTGAAATTTAGAAGTGGTCGCGAACCCCCCCCCCCCACTTCCCTCGACTATACAAAAACATTCCTTTTACTAAAAAAAAGAGGCATTAATTTATAAACATAACATTTAAACACTTATCTAATCTAATGCGAAATATGGTGCTGCATTTCCTTAACATGGAAATTCTTGGTTTTATCTTTAACAGTATGCAACGTAGGTCACAAGCAACATTAAGCCGGCTCGGTTTTTTGTTTTAATTTCCATTAAAATAGAAAATTCTTTTTTACATAAGTAGGTTGTCGAGAATGGTATGAAAATTTTAAAGCCATTTCCGCGATTAAAAGATAGATGGGAAGATATTTTATCCAAAATGTAGTAATCACCAAATTTTCAAAGTCATGTTTCGCCACTGAGTCTTGTTTTCAGTCGATTGCTTGTTCTTGCATTTCTTCTGGAAGTATGTTTATATCAAAATTAAAAGGACTTTAAGCATATTTATGTTCATCATTTTCATGTAAATTAGAAAAATATCGTTGGAATTCATCAAAGGGACTTTCTAGATGAAATATAATATCTTTTGTAATCTCTTCGTTTAATAAACCCAATTTCGGAAATAGGAAAAAAATTGGTGTTTGAACTTGCAGACGACGTTTCCATATATAAATCTTGTTTTTTTTTTTTAATTTGAACTGATTTTTTGTTATTTTAAAGATGAAAATTTTTAATAATTTTTCTGAGCTCCGCGCCCCCTTTATGTTGCTCTGCGCCCCCAATTTGGGAACCACTGCATCAGAGAGTAGAATGAACAACAACAGAAAATGTTGTGATTGGGGCATTTATTAATTCTATAATTTAAGTATTAATCAAGTAGGCTTGAAATAAAAACGAACAAAAGATAGAAAACGACGTATTTTGTTGACAGTTGTTCCAGTTCAATTTTTAAATAAATATACTGCTACTGCTTTATTTGGAATTCTCATTTTTTATGCAGAATTATATCCTAATAAGGCACACCTATTTAAAATTGGACTGAACGAAAACTGTCAACTTAAATAAGTCATGTCGTTTTCCAATCTTTTGTTCTTGTTTTTATTTTCAAGCCTAATTGAATAATATTTAAATAAGAATTAATAAATCCCCAAACACAACATTTTCGTGTTTCTAATTGTTTATTCTGTCTCTGTTCAAGAGGTGAAAGTGAAGCTTAATGATTTTTGGATCGACGTTAAATTCAAGCGAAAATAGCCTTTGATTTGCTACAGCTTCACAAAATGGTTGAAATTGGTTCTATTACAAATTATAATGCATAAAATATCTACATTTTTATCGGCAACCCTCGTATTAGACCGTTGAGTCATTTTATCCCGTAATTGCGCCTGGGCTTTCGAAAATCTGCCCCTGGGTGATGGTTTTTTGGTTGTGGAGCAACTTTACTAGATTAGCACAAGAGGATTGTCGTGATTTGAAAGAAAGTATTTATTATAATAAAACAACGTTGGATGTGACATTTTTTTGAGACCTATAGACTGCAATATTGGTCTCTTATTAAGTCTGCTGTCCTGTAAAATTTGACTTTGCAACATCCAACGTTGTTCCAACCAACCATTTAAATAGGCAATATACGTCGGTTGCCATGACAACGCGGCACCTTGCTATGGGGCTTTATATCATAGGCGTATTCAGAGGGGAGAGCTGAGGAATAGTGATTTGTTTTCTCAAATACTTTAGCGCTTACTTTTGTTTTTCTTTGGTGCCGAAGCTTATTTATTACACTTATGTTTATAGATTTGGCGTTTACTATTTATTTTATCTCATAACTTGTAAAAATATTAAAAGACGGTTTTTTTTGGAATATTATGTTTTTTTATGGCCTTCTCCCCATCCCCAAATCTAAATCCTGGCAACACCAGTGGCTCATGTCTTATTTTGGCCTTTTTTTGTAGACATTTAAGGCACAACAATTAATTCATTCAAGGAAATTGTAAGGTTTTAAAAATACAATTCCATGTCCAATGACTACATTAGAAATTAAAAGGTCTTTTTGAGCTTTAAAATGAATTAAAAGTTTGTTGGGAAATACTATGGGCAAAGAAAGATTAAATGCTTTTGCAACAATCTCTATTAAAAAAACAGTAGATTGACTTCATTTCAAAAACATAGTTGGTGTGACTATTGCAATATATTTTTTGCCTAAAATAAAAAAATGGAAGGTACCTCTCTAAATGGTATATGACGTATGTGTATTTATTATTTTTGTATGTTGAGTTCTTCCGTTAGACAAACCACCAACCGCCACTAAGAAAATTTATTGGAGGGCGTCCATTAATTACGTGAGGTGATTTTGGCGCCCCCTCTTTTGGTGAGATGTCGTAAGATTAATTAAAGCCTAGTTAAGATAATTATTTAAAACTGCTAAGAACATAGTCTAGACTCACACTAAGAAAATATCATTGGGTAAGATTAAGCTTATTGTTTTAGCTTCTGTAGAATTAGCTATATTTTATGAGTAAACATGTTTTACTTATTTTAAACCAGTTTTCTCGCAATTAATTTACACTGCCAGGTGAGATTCGGCTCTACCCTCTCCAATCCCCCAAAATGCCTTACATAATTAATAGACGCGCCCTTAAACTATATAGTATATAAATGGGTGTTCACTCAGTATATAATCAGATACAGGTTTTTAACAAAGGTTCTACTCAAATGGGACAAAATCAGTTGTAAGAAAGCGGCATCTTTTTATTCTTTAAAATGGTAATAAAATGTTAAAGTAAATTACAGTAAACATAAATTTCCTTATATTACCTGATCAAAGCTAAAAGCATCTTAGATAACCCAAACCTTATAGATTAGAAAATAAAAATTTCTTGACGTCTCAAAAAATGCCAAAGATGGTCATTGTATTCGGAATTTTTTTTTACACAAAAACAAACATTGGGGAAGGGATGGCAATTGGAGGCGACCTTCACCGATGTGCCAACCGGATGAAAACTATTGAAGTGTGTAAGCTTTCACGGCCGATTTTAACTACATTATATGGATTTTCCAGGCTTATTTGCCGTGGTCTGTTGGTATTTCTACCTGACGTTTCGTCTATTACTGCGGCTGTAAGATAAATCCGTTTCGAGAGGTGCCACTCAAGGATACAAGCAGACAAAGGTGCGCCGACCGAAACGGGTGAATTCGTTACGTAAGGTGCCCCTGAAGTCACCGGCGCCTGGTTCACGGGGAAGGACTAATCCATCCCGAACAAACAGGTGCTTAGGAAGGGTTCCCAGAATCCAAACAGAAGGCGGACAGAACCGCCTTTATAGGAAAAAGGGTTTCCTGGCTTTAAACAGAAAGCGGATAGGACCGTTTTCATAGGATAAGGCCGGAGATGCGGCCTCAGAAAGAACATCTGGTTCCTGTAACAAGGACCTGGTAGCTACCCACGTCACTAGACCAGGAGATGAGAGCATGATGGATCTAATCGTCTGCTCGTCATACTCTGCAGAAGACAGGGACACCAGAACACATTGTGCTCTTATCCGGTAGCGACACGAGTAAGAGATGTAAAAACTCTCCCCCAATCTGGTATCGGATTCATTAGAAGTCAGATCCTATTGGGAGGAATATAAAAAGGTGTGAGCCACAATAGACCGAGCGGTCGCAGTGGAGGGCGTAAAAAAGTCCACTCACTTTAAACCTACCTATTACTGCGGCAGACATTATCAAAGGTGTGTCCGAGGTCGAAGTATCTTTCTGACACTAGGTTGACTGTTTTATGAATTATAATATGAATATAAAAGCATCGACAATAGGTTGCCAAAAAAAATATGGTTAAGGCTATGATAAATTTTAGTTACCATTTCTAGTTCCATTTTTTCCAATACTTTTACACATCCGCTCACAAAAAAAATAAATCCCAAGTTGGGTTGCCTAATTCTCTACACATAATTATTGGGTTTCCAGGTATCAACAGGTAGATGGAATTGTAATTTGCACTCATCCACTTACCAAATAAATTTTATACTAAAATAAAGATAATTTTGCTGCAAACCAGGTGGTACAGGATTGCCTGCAAAAAATAGGTCAACAATCAGGTTAGGATTACCAGGCTTAAGTTTTTTTATTTTAATTTTTAAATTTTTTACCAGCTTTACTTACGGCGGTTTGCACCACTCTCTTAAAAGTTCACGATAACTAAGTAGCACTTAGTATTAAGGTTGACCTTAACGATTAATAGCTTTGCACAAGTTACACTTATTATTTTTTTAGTTAAGTATTAAAAATGCTTGGCAACATTGTAAAAATTGTCCAGTTTTGATATTATTTGGTAACTAGAGCCGCATTATTAGTAAAAAGGAGACCATTTGACAGAAAATTAAAGTTTTGTTTCCCAAAAAGTCTAAACTTTTTAACTTTTGATCTATCGGGCTATAAATTAATATGAAAAAAAATTAGATTATTTTATTTTATAAATGTAAATGAAATGAATAAATGCATAAAATTTGATAAAGTTCTTGATTTTTTCCAAGGCTTTCTTCCAACAAAATTTATAATATTCTGTTACATTGAAAAAGGGTTAAAATTTGCACCTCTATAATGGTTTTTCCATTCTATCATTGTATTGAATGCTGACTTATATTGTCGACATGCATTTGATTTCTGATTTGTTTATTCGAAAACGGTAAAATTAACAAACAAAATGGACTGAACAAAAAAGTTATCTATATAGTAAAGTTTTCAGAATGCATTTTCTAATTACAGAACTCAACCTTAAAAAATAAGGTCATTATTTAAAATATTTATTTTAAATTAATTTTAAAAATTCACACACACAACACAAATAATTTAACGCTTTTACCACCAAAACAATAAAACTTTCTATTTTTGAAGTTATAAAATAACAAAAGTGTTACTTAAGCCAAAGAAATCTTCGGCTTAACTTAGTTTTAGTTTTAAGTGATAGTTAACCGTTAAGTGTCTGTTGTGCAAACGAAATCTTACACTTAAGTATCACTTAAAGTTAAGGTTGACCTAAGTATCACTGGTGCAAACGTCTGTTACATGGATTTAAAAAGAAATAAAATTTTATAGAAATTAAAGAAAAAATTTAGTGGTATATTACTACTGTCATGTGGAATAAAAAAAAGGAGAGCATACAGAGAGTATCAAAAATATTTTATTATTATTATTTTTTTAATTAATCATAGCCTTCACCATTATTTTTTAGGCAACCCATTCGAAATACTTTTCTGATTAGAAAGGTCGTCTCTAATTCTAATAATCTTAGACTATGGGTTTCCTTGTTAAAAATCAAAAGCTAAGGTCATTTCTGGTCAAATCGGTATTGCTCCAAAATTAATAAATATGTCAGAATTATTATCCATTATACATGCATGTCAAATTTCGTTTTACCCTTTTCAGGATTAAAAAAGATAGAGGGAGGCGAGCACATTTGAGACTTCGATACATTGCTTTAAAGCAAATAAATAAATTATCCTATATAAACATATATTTATTTAAACAGAAAGCAAAAACCAATTTTATTGTAAAATAAAATATATTATTAATTTAACAATACAATTCGGGTGTATATTGTTCATGTAGTGTAATTCTAAATAATTGAGTAAATATTTGTAAACTAATATAAAATATATTATTTAAGCTGCATTGATTAAAGTTGAAAATTTATTGAAGTTTTCTTGGCACAAAGATGCTTCTCTTAAAAACTAAAACAAAAAACAATAATAAACACTAACCATGATATTACTTAACTTAGTATAAATTTGAAACTGCTGTTATTTGATAGAGTTGGTAATAAGTGGATCAAGTTTAAATACTATTTTATTTGCAGTTTAAAATCATAATTTTGTTTATAGACCAATAAAAATATAAAAATAACAGTGGAATTTTGGTAGACCACTATTTTATTTACTGGTTACAAGACATCATCTATTAAACTTTTTTTTGCACAAAAAGATTTATTTAGTGATATATGCTATCAAACTTATATTATTGCCATAAATAAAATATAACTGTTTAATTACAAGTTTAAGTTTTTATTGAAATTTAATATAGTGTAAGTACTAATCATAATTAAAGATTTTTTTTTTTTTTTTTTTATTAAACTTGGCAATTTTTCAACACCAGATATCCTTTTCAAAGAGTAATAATTGTTTTCAACAACTTATTACTCTTTGTCCTTTTGTCAAACCACACTCTTATTTTTCTTATTAGTTATAATGACATACTAGGTGTATGAAATATAAGGCACAGGTTCAGGATGTCAGAAAGTGTACGAGATAAGAACTAGGGTCAAATGGAGCAAAGTTGCACATTTTTATGTTTAGCTAAACATAGTTTTGAAACTTCTAAGGTAGACTAAAACAAATTTAAATTTGTATTTGTCATTACTTGTTTCAAAATAATAAAGGTGCTACTGAAAACTGGGGCACTGCCTCTCTTAGGTTCAATCTCTTGTACTTAGGAATTAAAACAGAATTTTACTGCTTGTATATGTAATGTATGTCTTTATAGTCTAATAGACGCTCAACCATGTTAAACTATATCCATTGCAGAGGATTATACCTTGTTATGTTAAAATGACAAAGCAAGAAACATTTATATTAAATGGTTAAAACATGTTGGTAGTTTACCTTTTTAAAACATCTTTTATCTTAATTTAATAGATATTAAAAAATAAAGTCATCATTAGCAATCTAATTGTCATAAAAAAAACATATTTTTTACCATAACATGCCCATCCATTTCTTCCAAAAGTTTGTCAATCCAATGAAGATTATATTTGTCTTTGTGTCCACATTCATACTTAGCAATAAGTGCCAAATGTGTAACAGCCAAAGTTAATGCAGCTGCCCTAGCTTCCAAAAGCCTTGGATCTAATGGTGGATACATACTTCGTACCATATCGTCAACCCTGCTTGATATTCTTTTTGCACTGTCAACAATCTGGCTAAAATTCCCAGATATAGGTGTTGAATTCATTGCTAAGGTGGTCAAACGTTCAGTAAGATATCGACAAGTTTTTAAGATAGCTAAGCAATGGGGTATAAGGCCAGTTGCATCATCTATCCATTGTTCATCAGTTAATATTCCATCAAAATTAAGATTCACTTCTCCTAATTCAAGTTCAGGTCGTTCAGGTTCAATAAGTTGTTTTTCAGGTCTAAAAAAACATAAAAAAATAAAACTATAAGTTACCCAAGATGCTTACTTTATTTTGTACAAGTCCAATGAATTAATATTCAAACTTTATAGCTCAATTTAAAGGCATTTTAAATAATAAACATCCTAGCTCTGAGCTATATACCACTTTTTTTAATTAATTTTATACCTTGATATGTCATGGTGTGTGTCCAGGTAGGTAGCTTTATAGAATAATCTTTGTCTACGACATATCACTATTAGAATTACAAAAGCACTAACAAATATTGCCGACAATACTCCAAACGCAATGGCAGCTACCATTTCTGCATATTCTGGCGACATTATTACAGGTGTACTAAAAAAAAAATCTGTTAACAGTGTAAATTATATGCCCAAGACTATTTTGTTAATGAAATATGCTTTTTACTTACGTTTTACCATTACATTTCTGGAACGGTATTTAAATCCATTTTAGTTGAAAAATTAACTACAAATTTGTGAGAAAAATAAAAAATAAATAACAAAAATTCAAAATAAAAACAACTCCCAAATTCTAAACTGACACCACCTGTCACAGTCACCTGTTGATTTTGACAGATCACTTGTTTTGTAGCAGAGTTTGTTTAATGTTCTGTTTTGTAGGAGTTGTATTTTTGGCAGTTCAATATATTTTTAGTTTTATTATAATATAATATAAGGTCTGTTTGTTACCCACAAATAGAGTACTCTAGTTTACACTTTTTTGTCAATAAACCGTTTGTTATCGTCAGTGTAATTTAGAACAAGGTGTTTGGTATGAATTCTGATGTAAACTGGTTTTCACTTATTTACGCTCGAAGTAGTGAAGTTAGATGCATGTTTAATAAAATATTTAAAATTGTTTGTTTATAATCATAACCATAAAGCCATTTTTAATTTCACAAATAAGTCTAAAACGCGTTTTTTATAAAAATCAAAAATTATTTACTCTTAGTTCCACTTTCTAGTCCTACACTCACCTACTCTGTCCTACTCTAAACTTGATAACAAACAGACCTATAGCAATTTCTTGAAATGCAATGACGTCATAATTATCGTGGGTTTGTATTTTAGTTTAATTTTTTGCATGGAATTTCTTAGTTTCCTATATAATTTAGAATATTTAGATCAACCCACGTTTATGCTCATTTTCAAACATTCAAACACTATTCCCATTCCCTAGTAAACACGAAAGAAACAACTTTTTATGGAGGTTAGAAAGATAAGGAGCACCCCTACTTATGGGGGTTTGGCACAAAAAGTGTCCCCAGAATAGCAGTAAATAGGAGGCGCTGGTTTAGTAATGTGAACCAATGGAAAACAATCACCTTGATCGTTTTTTGTAAGTACATCCATCTGCCATCCGTTTTCACATCACATTATCTCTACGAAAGTATAAGAGCGTTTTTGTGAGGTTCGTTTGAATTTTTAGTTGGACTTTACGATTGCTTGAATTTATTTGGTTTCTTACTGAAGTTTAGTTTGTTAAATTAGCTCTTTAAAGGGAACAATACTACTACGTGAATTAGCAATGGTGTTCAAGTTCAGTCATCAGGGCCATTTTTTTAACACAGGGATGGTGATCCTTACCTTTACAATCCATAGAACTCTTTCTCCGTCTGTTATTCAGAAATGGAGTACTCTATTTAACAGTATTCGTCAATAAACCGGTACTCGCTCTTACATTGAGGTGGCTATAAAAAAATAAATAAAATGGTATTTTAGACATCGGTAACCATTTATAGAACTAATATGATCGGTAAAACTATAGGCTGGGCATATTATAAAGTTTTGCACGGTTATAGATATCTTACTAGTGGGGACACTATGATATCTATCTTGTATCTATCCCATACGCCTTCTGAATTCCTTCTTATATAGTTTCAAGCAATTTCAGAAGACTTGATTCAGGGGAGTGTTTGAGTCTGCAAATGTTTGAAGTCGCAAATGGCAAAATTGAAATTAAAAAAAATTAGTTGGGTCATTGTTATTTCCTGTTTTTTTTTGTTGCAGTTTCACAAAATGACTTTTAAAATGCTTCTTTTTGTTTAAATTTCGGATTCGAAATTCGGATCAATATGCAAGTCTTCCGACACAAAATTAAAAAAAAATTCGTATATCGGATCGTCGGATTTCGGACGCATAAGATTCCTGCTTTAAAGTTTTTTATTTATAAAAATTACCATCAAGCCATTTTTAATTTCTGAAATAAGTCTAAAACGCGTTTGGCATAAAAATCAAATACGGAACTTATTTACACTAAGTTCCACTTTTGTCCCACCCCTCTCTGTTCTACTTTTGAACTTGAAAACAAAATCTGTCATAATAATATATTTATTTTTTCTTAGGACACCCTTTAAAAAATTTAAGTCTAAGGTCACAACTGAAAGAAAGAAGGATAGACCCAAGGGTAATAAACTTAACAAGGAGTGCTCGATCCCATTTAAGCCCACATACACCAATTTAAATGTCAATTTGGTATTTGTGACGTAATCCCTTTGCCTGTTTGTTTTGTTTACAAGTAGTATAAAGTTTTAAATTTTTTTAAAATATTATACATTACAGTTTTTAAAAAGTAAGTACATAACCAAAATAATTTTTAAAAGTTGAATATTTAAAAAAAAAAAAATTAATATAATAAATCTGCCTTCTGGGCAAAATGGGCAAACGGGTGACGTCCAAACATAACCTATATCTGCGGACAAATAGTAAAAATCGAGCACTCCTTGTTAAGTTTACCACCCTTGGGATAGACCGACGAAAGTAGTGTTTGTTCGTTGGCAGTTTCTGTTTGACCTTCGCCAGTAAAGTCACGTGATAAAAACTACATAGCTTTTTCCAGGAAGCTGTTGGCGGAGCCGTATTAATTGATTTTTAACCCTTGGTGATCGAGGACTCAACGCCAATTAGGGCTAGGCGCCAATAGCGAAGATTCCGATAAAATAGTGTTTTCCGTTTTTGTGATATGCAAGGGGTATTTTCTAATGGTGGTAGAAGGATGCGCGCGTAGTGGGAAGCAACAGAGCTGACCGAAAACCGTTATGCGCAATAGCAGAAGCAGTCTTTGGTTTGACCGTCATTATTGGCCTTCATAAGTCCAAATTTGTAAAAAAATTGGACTATCAGAGCCCGACTTCCAGATTTTTTACCGACAAAGCCCAGGGGCCCGATTCTGTAAGCAATTTTTTTGACATTTCTTTTCTTTATCTCTTTCCAAACAGTGACAAACTTACGAGTTACCTTTAAGAGCAACAAGGACATGTGATCCTTATTTTGACTTTTCCTTTCCTTATTTTTTTACAGAATCTCAGCTCAGGAAACCTTACGTTGCCACATAGATGTGTGTCCGGAAAGGAGAGAGCTGGCGAATTGACATGTATTAAAGCCATAAACATTGTACTTCAGTTCAGTCAGTCTCGTCTATATAGGTTAGATTCATATAAAAGGTGGTGTTTAGATTAGATGTTTTCCATTAGGTTTTTATATAATATTAAAAAAAAATGACCGATAAAATCATAGAAAATTCAGAAGATAAATCTTCCTGTAACTCCCAGGAAAATGTTCTTGTCGGTTATAAATCCGTGGAAGACTTTACTAGTATGTTTTAATTTATTTACTTAACACTAAACCACACACTTTTTAAATAACTCCAATAAATTTTTAAAAACCATGTATTTTATAGGATGGGTATAAATGTCTTATGGAAGGAATTAGGTATGCAAATTCTTTTTCCCACAGGTAGAACTGGAATTTTTTTTACTACCTTTGACTCCTTTAAAGAGGTAATTAACAATGAATCACAAACATTATGACCAGTATCAATGCAGTTTTGGTAAAAAATGAGGTTGGTGCCAACATGCGAAACCATACTATGGAAAATAAAACAGAAATTCTTATTGATGCTAATGATCTTATTCGAAAGGGTGGCAAATAATATTGATGAAATGAATGGAATTAAAAAAAGCATCAATGAGCCTGTTGTTTACAAACTGTCAGTGCTCAATTGCCTGTTAATATTAATGGATCATGGAATAGAACTACCAACACAACTTTTTCAGTAACTTCATCAGTTCATTCAGTAAAGGTAAGGTTTACTAAATTACCTTTTTTTTTTTAATAAATGTTGATTCGCAGAAATTCAAGTAATTCATAATTATATTATTATTCCTTACAAGCATACAAATATTTTTTGTTAAATAATATTTAAAAATTATTGTACAGATAAGGTCTATATTTCTTGTGCCAATTTACTATATATAAAAGAAGCATAATAATTTAATACTCAATACTCAATACTCAATAATTTATTCATGTTAAATCACAATGTGTTACATAATCAATCTTACAAACAATTTTAAACATTACAAGAATACATATTAATAAAAATAAAGGCAACATAGTCTAACATTACAAAAAAAAGTTTTAAAAAATAAAATACTTGTGGATAAAACTACTTACAACATACTAAAATCTGAATTAAAATATTACAAAAGAATAAAAAGCCCTGTTTATGAGGTAACGTTCACCCTTTGCTTAAAACTCTTAGCTGGTAGAGTTCTAACATTATCAGGTAGAACATTATAAAATTTTATTTGGGCCAATAGCCTGGACCATCTTTTACACCTTCTTAGACGCCAATATGCAGGCACCAAATTGTGCCTTGAACAGTGTAGTAGTCATGGACATCTTCATGAGCTCGAACTGACTTTCATACTGCTTAATATACAACAGACACTCCAGCACATACACACAAGGCACAAATCAGCAGACCCAGACCCACATACGCATTCCTGCAATCATCCCTGAACCCAAACCACACATCACTCTCACTGCCTTTCTTTGCAGACCAAATACCCTATGTACTCCAGCCGAGTGCCCCCATGTAAAAATTGCATACAAATAGGTTTAAAAATAGCATAGTATGCAGTTAGTAATATATCACTGAGACATCTGTGCAGGTTTCGGAGGACATAAAGCCCTCTGCTGAGTTTCCCGCAAGAGCATTAATATGTTTACCCCACTGGAGTTTTGGATCTAGAATTCTTTCCCCGAAAACGACTGAGGCATTCTCTATACCTGACAAATCCCTCATAGAGAATATTACCCGACTTGTCTTGTCAGCATTCAGAAGCAGCCTGTTTGAGCAGAACCAGTTTTCAGCCCTCTCCTGTGCCAACATCGACCCATTCAGTGAATCTTTATAAGTATCCGCAGCATGAGAAACCGTTGTGTCATCAGCAAAGAGTGTGAACTTTGCAAGAGTCTCTCCGTTAGGAAGATCATTTATATATATTAAGAAGAGAATGGGGCCCAGGACTGAGCCTTGTGGCACTCCAATATTAAGTTCACTCTTAGCTGACATCACACCGTCAATCCCTACCACCTGACACCTGCACCGAAGATAAGACTCAACAAGTTTGATACTGTTTGGGCTAAAGTTATAATAGGTCAGTTTTTGGAGAAGGATATCATGATTGACACAGTCAAAGGCTTTGCTAAGATCACACAGCAGAACTGAATTATATTGCATGTTATGAAATGCCTCTATTATATCAGAAACAAGATTTATAATACCTAGAATGGTGTTCTTATGTTCTCTGAAGCCAAATTGGCACTCGGAGAAAAGGCCATTTGTTTCAAAAATTTACAATTTTAATGGCCATGCACTTCTCCAAAATTTTAGAGATTATAGGTAAAAGTGATATTGGTCTATAATTTTCAAGCAATGTGGGGTCGCCCTTTTTGAAAACTGGTACCACAATGGCCATTTTAAGAACCTCAGGAAAATGTTCTGCTGAAAACAAAGATTGATTAGTTTAGTCAAGGGAACGATAATACAATTTTTGATTGTTTTAATTAATTTTACATTTAAGCCATAAATATCACAGCTCCGCTTATTTTTTAGGCTATCAATTATATCCCTGACTTCATTAAAGGTTACCTCAGAAAAACTGAAAGAAGTTGGTGGTAATGTGCTTCCACTAAGATAATCCAAAGGATTATTATTTGAAATTGGAATACCCGCCACTATATTCTGAGCTATACTAGAGAAAAAAATATTAAAATCATTTGGTGTTAAATTATTTTTGTGACCTACTGTCTTTTTACTCTTACCTCTATGTTTGTTTATAATCCGCCACATGGCCTTAGATGGATTTTGAGAAGAACTAATAAGGTTGTCATTTGCCCTTATTTTAGTCTTTTTTATAGCATCCTGGTAGAGTTTTTTGTAGTCTCTAAATTCTTGTTCAATTCCTATAAAGTTATATTGATGTTTTAACTCTCCTAAAAAATTTAGATGCTCTCTCATCGCTTTAAGGTCATCACTAAACCAATTAATGGTATAAGAGTGGTCAGACCGAACAATATAGGATTTTTCTGGAAATGCTTGCTGGTATGCATTTTCCAGAAGTGCCATCAGATGCTCAAAACACTTATTGACATCACTGTTCTCCCCAATAAAATCCCATGACAAATTATCCACAATGTTATAAAATTTGTTGAGACCCCGTTGTGTTATTGGTCTACATACCTTCCGAGACTGAGTAAAGCCACCATTAGTTATCGGGATCATACACTCTACCACCTGTGACCTGTGGTCAGATACATTCGCCTCAGCCACACATACAGAGCATACATCCATGTCAGAGCTCACAAAGACATTGTCCAGACAATTGTCAAGTCGTGTTGGTTCAAACACTGTCTGCTTTTAAACCAAAACTTACTAACGAGTCACAAAAACGAGTTGCTTCAGGTTGACCTGTATTGAAATGAACATTGAAGTCACCTGTGATTATTAGGTTTACATTGCATCTAAATTCTGCTAGGATCTCATCAACTGCCGCCAGGAAGGTGTCAAAGTGTCCTGAGGGTGAACGGTAAAATGCTAAAACATATACATTAAAATGAGGTAAATAAACAGAACAATACTCAATACATTTATCAACATTACGAGATGAATTTACAGTTTTAAAAGAGGTTTCCAAACTGTTCCTAACTAAAATTATGGCACCTCCACCAACACACTGCTGCCTGGTCGAGTAAGCTGCTACCTTATATTCTTGGAAATAAAGGACCTCTATTTCCTCCTCTTTCAACCAGTGTTCTGTGATGCATAATATATCAATATCCTTGTCAGCAATGAAAGATTCAACTTCATTCACTTTATGTCTCAATGACTTAACGTTAATGTGCATAACCTTTACATTATGCTTTGTATTGTTGGTTGCTTGTTCTATTGAAGATTGCTTGCCATTTATAGGCGCTGAAGGTTCATAAAATGGTTAATGATGACTCCTTTGGGCCATAACGTTGAACATAAATATTTGTCACGTTCACTGTAAGGAACAGTTAGCCTAAAAGACGCACGGTATTTGTCCTTTTTAGTTTTGATTTTTTCGCATCGGCAATTCACCTCCAAGTGATTGTTTTCCAGATATTTCAAAATAAGATTTTCACATTTCCCCTGGAGCTAGCCCCCGGGAAGGGAAAAAAGGAAAGCCACCCTTTGGGCCCGTTAATGTTTCTGAATCTTCATTTGCCCCCTTGATAGGTGAGGGTCTATTTGATGTACTTTCACCTACTGGATTTTGTGGTTTTCTATTTTTATTATTATTCCCCCCCGAAAGCCCCTACGTTTCTGAGTTTCCCATTTTTCTGAATTGTTTGTTTTATTTTCTGCTAGGTTAAGCGGCATTTTTTGGGTTTTTGAATAAAGATCTGTCAATAGTGTCGTGTCAACCTGAGGGACAGAGTTGTTGATACGGTGTTGCTACCCTGTGTCGGTGTTGCCAGATCTTCTATTCCTTTATCATGGGTAGTTTTGGTAGTTGATGCCAGATTTTCGAGGCAACTTCATTGTTCGTTTCAGTCAATATGTGATCAGTGTGACCTTGATCCTTACCAGTGTTGCAATGTGGGAAGCTGTTGTCTTGACAACAGTTTTTTCTTGCTTTTTTTTTTTGGGAAAATTTACTCTTGATATCGTCGAATTTTTTAGACATGCTTTCTTCTATCTGCCCCATTCTACGTAACCAAGAGAATTCTTCTTTCATATCATCATTTTTACATTGTAAATCGGATACTTTCGATTAATTTAGCAATTTCAGCATTTTTCTTGGTTATTTCTTCACTTTTTGCTGGGTCGTCAACACAGCCAGAGCACAAAATCAGATTTTTACTGCCACTCACGACACGTAACCCTTTAATTCTTAGTGCACAAGCCGCGTGGTAAATATCCTGCACTTTTCACACCTATAAATGGTTTGAACAACACTACTTTTACAGTATTTACATTTTCTAATTTCCGCCACTAATTTGGGTCTGCATCACTTCCCGCCATCTTGGCTTTTAGACAGACAAGCAAGTTTTATTCATTCTCAGTTAGTTCAGTTAAAATATTATTCTTTACTCATTAGTTGTGAAGTTTTTGTGTGCTGGTGCACACAGCATACACAAAAAAAATGTTTGTACTTTGCCCGGGACCCACCGACGGACATGTATTTCTGACCCTTAAATCCGAATTTAAAGTGGTTGGACCCGGTCACCCTCCAGATTTGAGTAAATATTTTTTTTTCATCGCTGGCAGTCACAGCGATAAAAAATGTAAAGGACCCATTCCATACCAAGAAAGCACACACCACCATTACAGATCCTCTGCCATGGTTTACAGTTGGACGGAGACACCTTTTATTTAAATGCTGACCTTTAGAATGAATGTTGAAGGTTTAAAAGTGAGTGGACTTTTTACGCTCTCCACCACGACCGCTCGGTCTATTGTGGCTCACACCTTTTTATATTTCTTCCAATAGGACCAGACTTCTAATGAATCTGATACCAGATTGGTAGAGAGTTCTTACATCTCCTCTTACTCGTCGCTACCGGACACGGCACAATATGTGTTCTGATGCGTTCTGTCCTTCTCCTGGAGAGTATGACGAGCAGATGGTTAGATATGTCATGCCCTCCTCTCCAGTCTAGCGACGCGGGTAGCTACCAGGTCCTTGTTACTGGAACCAGATGTTCTTTCTGAGGCCGCATCTCTGGCCTTATCCTATAAAAACGGTCCTATCCGCTTTCTGTTCAAAGCCTGGGATTCTTTTTCCCTATAAAGGCGGTTCTGTCCCCCTTCTGTTTGGATTCAGGGATCCCTTCCTAAGCACCTGTTTGTTTGGGATGGATTAACCCTTCCCCGTAAAACAGGCGCCGGTGACTTCAGGGGCACCTTTCGAAACGGATTCACCCGTTTCGGTCAGCGCACCTTTGTCTGCTTGTGACCTTGAGTGGCACCTCTCGAAATGGATTTATCGGTTTCGGTCAGCGCACCTTTGTTACTTTTTTCCTATGAAAGCGGTTCTGTCCGCTTTCTGTTTGGAGCTAGGGAAGTAATAGTCCACCACGGCAGAGCCCCGCATTACCGCAGTAAGGCTAGATACTCTGAGAGGTCGCCCTGTATCTCAGAGGCACCTGTTTAAGGCACAGGATGTCATTCACTCATCAGCATGGTATGCACCTTGCGTTAAGCCTTGTGTTCATCTTAGCTTCAGATCCCGTTCCATACGCCAGCCAAAAGAGTTGCCGATAACCAGCAACTCTAGCGCATGTTCCAAAAGATCCTACTGGGCCCAACTACGACAACGACGTGTGTTCACAGCGGTTGGGACCTTTAGGATGCCTCACATGCATTTGCCCATTACTACTGAAAAGATTGAACCTAGACTCGTCGCTCAATACAACTTGTTTTTACTTACTCCAATTAATATAGTCTTGGGCAAATTCAAGACATGCCTTGATGTTCTTCTTGCTGAGTAAAGCTTTTTTCAAGGGCCTATGGCTGTATAGACCCTGTTTAGCTAAACGACGTCTTTCTGTTCTATCACATATCCCTGATGGTCCAGATTCGTCAATTTTCGGCAGTATTTTGACTGACTCATTTTGAGATAAGCTTGTTATTTTCCTATCTAAACGTTGACTTGTTTTTCTTGGTTTTCCCGGACTTTTAAATGGAATCACGTGTCCATGAACTTAATATTTTATAATTATTCGCGACACTGTGTTTTTCAACACACTCATCCTTTTGAAATTTTCACATTATCAAATTCCTACTTTATTAAGATTTATTATTCGGTTACGAATATCTTGCTAGTACGCTTTTTCTATAGACATATATAGAATTTGACTAAAAGGAACACTTTTTTCACATAAAATGATTAGCATCTGAGTTAAAAAGATATAACCAAATTGTTAAAACAAATAAAGTTCCAACCTTTTTATCCGACCAAAATTCTTGTTTTTTTTTGTGATTTTTTTAGATAAACATAACAACAAATAATATAAATATCTTGAAGTCAATCTTTAGTCCAAGAGTATATGTAGTTTATTACGCCAATTTTTATATGCAGGTTAATAACTTTAATTTTATTTTGTTCCAACCATTTTGTCCAATACTGTAAGTAGTTGAAAGTTGTATTTGTTAGCATTTTTAATGAAGTTTTTTCACAAATAGAGTCTTAATGCTAAACTATTTTTAGAATTTAACAATATCTGTATTTTTTAAGATTTTGTTATAAAATTTTTACTCATTATATGATTTAATTCATATCTTTGCATTATTATTTGCATTTATCTGCAATTTTAAAGTATTTTTTTTACAGAATGCCTTAACTGGATCTAAGGGAACTACAATACGACTTTAACAGCAGAAAATATTGTAAGACCTCAAAAATTCTTTAAAGACAAAATAGACAATAGAAATAACTGTCCATGGGACAAGAATCAAAGAGAAACCAAATTCTTTAAAACCACTTGCCATAATGTTAGAAGAAACAGAAAATGGACATGAGTATGTATATAATAGTTTATAAAAATTACCATGCCAAATTTTAAGTTTAATCGCACGCAAATATATGCAATTTAATTTTATAAATAATCCTGGTATGTTAGGGTTTTAGTGATAAAAATATTAAACATAAAAAATCCTAATTATTTATTGCTTTAATTTGCTTACCTGTATTCAAATTTAAAATTCAAATAGCAATTCAAAGAGCCTGCATTGTCTCAAAAACATCTATTACTTATTAAAACCCAGCTCTTCATATACATGTTTTTTGAGTACTTTTAAACAATTTTTAGGGAAGAGAAAATAAGGTTTGTTTTATTCCTAATTCTTAAGTCTGCACTGAAATATGCAATAATTATACTCACTGTGTATTGCTTGAATTACATGTGGTATTAGTACAGTGACATTTCTATTCTATTGATTTATAATTTTAGCTTTTAGTTTCTAAAGGTACAGCTTCACTGATTTTAAGGATATGCATATTCTTTTATCTAAAGTAGATTATTAAATACAAAAATTGTTAAGGTGCGGATGTTCGTCAACGTTGCCGCAAAAATGGATATGTGTGTACGCTGCAAGGGGAACACTGCTGTGGTCGAATATAATATACTTTCTTTAGGTGTGTTCATAATTTTCTTTAAATTATTAATTACGGCATTTCTAATATTACTAAAATGGGAGAAAAAGGGAGAAAAGGCTGACCCGACAAACAACCGAGGATCAGTCTTTGAAGCTCAGTTTAAAGCTGTTGACAAAGATATTGTCAGATCAAATTACTGAAACAGGAATAAGCGAAGAGCAACAGGGGTTTAAAAGTAAATAGCTGAAAAAGCAATTGAATTTAATAAAACAGCATTTATGTGCTTTATAGACCTAACACAAGCCTTTGACAGAGTGAAACTGGCTGATGTCATAAAACTCCTGCATAAAAGAGGTATACATTCAAATGTCATTGATATTATCAAAGAATTGAATACTGGTAATCATACATACATAAAGACCGAAAACAAGTTAACAAGAAAAATACCGTCGCAACAGGGATCAGACAGGGTGACAGCCTGAGACCTGCTCTATTTTACATCATAATGGATGAAATTATCTCGGATGTAAAATGAGCTGGCATAGAATGCAGGATGGGCAACTAAGAGATAAAAATAGAGTGCTATGCTGACGATGCTGTCATAATCGCCGAGACGAAGACAACTTACAAAGATTACTGTTGAGGTTCGAGCAGGCTGCAAAAAGGTTTGATATGAAAATATCTGTACAGAAAACAAAGTCTCCCACTATATCAAAACAACCAAGAAGATGTAAGCTTGCTGCCTATAACCAAAGCGTGGTGCAGGTAATGAAATTTAAATACCTCGGAAGAAACATCACCAGCAACAGAGATTTGAAAGACGAAGTACAATCTCAAGCAACAAAGGCCGCATTAGTATCAGGATATTCAAGAGAAATCATTTGGAGAAACAAACATATAAGCATGGCAATTAAAGTAAGGATATATAAAACTTGCGTAAGACCTATAATGAAATAATGACATGCTATAGAAACCAGGGCAGAAAACACGGCCACCAAACGCATTCTAAGAACGACGGAAATGCAGATCCTCAGAAGCATAACAGGACCTTTAAATGATCATAAGAGAAGCAGCGACATAAGGGACGAGTGTGGAGATCAAAACCTGACACTTTTAATACTGTGCCCTATTGTAAAATCTAAACTGTGAAGTTGGAAAAATGTAATTGTTAATTTGTATTAAGTTTTAACTTTTTCTCCAGTTCTGTTAAAGATGTCCAAGTACCAAAACATCCTGATATTCCATTTCACAGTACATTTAAGACAACATGGTAGTGGACGCTACTGTAACTGCCACTTTTATGTATTATACCTCGTAAAGTTTATATAAAAGATGGACGTAAAACATCCATAAACTAAAACTTTTTATCTTCAATATCTGAAAGGGAACGAAAATAACTTTTGATGATGTGCACTTTATATAATTTTTTATATTTATTATACTCAACCAAGTGTCTATTCAATGAAATTTTAAAAATGTCCTCAATCTAAGAGTTTATTTTAAGTCCTAATCTGGTCAAAAAAATTAAAAATGTAATGGTGTAATGGTTATTTTGGGAAATATCCTTATTAAACAACAATATAATTCCATTTAGTTATGTAAAACAAATAACTGATATAATAATTTATTTTATTTATTTATTTATTAATACAAGCCCAACAGGCAACCATTAACAGGGATATAAACTATATAAACATTGTATTGTATTGTATTGTAATAAACGGGGTCTCTCGGCTCTAGTGTAGCCCTCCTTCACTTCGACCTAAAGAGTTTTTTTTGTGAATTCTTGTTTACCCCGGAATTCCTATACCTTTAAAAAGTTCGGGATACTACGCGGTGCAAGCTGAATAATATCTCTGGGTAGGATATCCCCTTCGGGTTTTTTAAGCCGTTGTTCAGTTTTTGCATTCACAGAGAATTTTCCGCAGTTTGTTTGCCCTAAAAAAAAACCGACTTGTTCATCCTCAGCTTTCCCTTTTTTTGGGGTTTTTCCCCTCCAAGGGGCCTGTCCTTTTGGGGAAGTCGGTAACCAGTTTAAGTTTTTTTTTTTTGAAGTTCCAGTAGCTTCTTTGTGTATTTGGGGTGAATGCGAAATAAATTTTCGCCTGCCTTTGTCCTAAAAGTTGTTCCAGTGGTTTTTTTTGATTTTTTCCCATGTCCTGAGTTCCTGAGGGGGGCTCTAGTGGTGCCACAGAAAGGCTCAGGCCAAAAGGGTCTCTGTGCTCCTTCCTTGGCGATTGGGGATGGGAAAATTTTTTGCCCCCCACCCTTCATGCCCTGGCCCCAACTAGGAAATTGTTTTATTGGTTTAGTGTTTTTTGGACCCCGGGCTAGTTTGAGTTAAAAGACCATGAAGTCAATGCCTTCAAAGCAGCCTGGCTGTCCGAAAAAAATATATATGGGCGCCTGTGGGGCCTTTTGGCACATTCAGAAGCCAAAACTGCATGGATTTCAGCTTGGAAGATGGAGGGACCCTTTTGTGAGAGACTTTGATAGTCTGCATCTAGGTCCAAAGACACCAGCTCCAACCCCTTGTTCCATCTTAGATCCATCATGTAAAAATTTGGTTTTCATGCTTTTGGTTCCTTCCCACTTAGTTGGGGTTTGAATTTAACCACTTAAAGAGCTGAAGTCCGGACTATAGGCATTATGTCCGGGGGTTTGGTCAGAGTTCAATCTTGATTTTTTCCAAGATTTTAAGGTAAACCAGTCAGCCCTGACTTTATACTTTGTGTCTGGATTACTCTAGGACCAGATCGCCTCCCTCTTATGTCAGGGCAGGGGAAGGAGGTTCAACATTGTCTCCGAGCTGCCGTTGGGCAAGTTTTTCATTGCTCCAGTAACTCCCAGACAGGCAAGTTCTGCAGTTTCAGAAACTTTCCTTGGTAGTTTTTCCCTCTGTTTTTGGCCACCAGACCAGGGGGGAGGCATAAGTCCATAGGTATTACAACTGTAATGTATCCGTAGATCATTTTGGGTTTTAGACCCCATGTTTTACCACATAGTCTGCGGCACGCCCATAGGCCTTGAGTTTTGGGATAGTCCTTTTTATTTGCGAGTTCCAATTGAGTTTCTGGTCAAGGGGCAATTCCCAGATATTTTACTTCTTAGAAAGTTTATCGAATGCCGTTTAACATAGGAGCTATAAACCTTTTTTTTCCTCCTTTTTGTAAACGGTATTATAATTGTTTTATTTGGGACAAATTTTCCCTTCCTTACACCAGTTCTCAACCAAGTTTAGGCCCCTTGCATGCGAGCAGATAAAGCCATCATGCCTGCCCCTGATGGTGATTACGAGGTCGTCTGCGTAGCCCTTTTTACATCGAAGCCCTTGCTGACAGCTTCGCCAGAAGCCGATCCCACTAGGGACCAGAGCAGGGGGATAGTACTCCACCCTGTGGACAACCTTTACCGCTCTGACCATTGCAGTCGCGTCCCCATAGCAGAGCTTTATTTGCGGCTTCTTAGCATGGCTTTGATCCATTTAATCGTTGAGGGTTCAATGTCCCTTGATTCTGCTGCTCTTTGTATGGATTCGTGAGGGACAAAAGACCCTTATTCAAGAAATGCAACATAGCCGTTTTTGATAATGTCTTTTCTATATAAACATAAATTAACATTAAAAAGAAAAAGCAAACAAAACTTCAAACAAACATAACAAATTTAAAATAAATTAAAAAAACAAACTTTAATACCTAAAGATAATCTGAAAATTCAAACAAACAAACAAATTCATTGAAAAATCACAGTAATGCAATACCATTGTATAAAGAACACATTCTTTGTATTGTTGACTGTATAAAGCATTAGTTGGGGAGATGGATGGCAAAAGAAATATCTACTGTTTCTACTTCACCTCGGAAACCAAAGTTTTTTTAAAAGAGTGGGAAAAAGGGGTCCATTAATCAATTTTTCAAAAACACAACACTATGAAGATTATTTTTTTTAAGCTTTCCATACTAAATCTGCGTTGCAGTAGGCCATTATTATCCCTCTCTGAGGAAAAGTCCTTTTTTTTAAAACAAAATTTTTAAAAAAATTTTTTGGGGCTTTTCTACTGTTCACAGTTTACCATATAGGTCAATTAAAATCCAGAAAAAACCAATAAATAGCCTTTTCAAAATTAATATACCTTAAAAAATATAGCAATAATAAAATATTTTTTTCTTTTTTTTGATTTTCACATCCCTATGAAAAAATAGATTTGTTCCCCCCAACGATCAGCTCAATAAGACAAAATTATAAACCGAAATTATTAATGATACACCACTGATCAAATAAGAAGCCAGAGCAGTTAAAAGGAATTGGAGATGATTTAAGGAAATTTTTAAGATTGAGTGGATCTAGAACATCATTCAAAAGATCTTTCATGGGAATTACCCCCTTATGCAGATTTAACTCTGGGGAAAAATTTTTTTAGATACCTTGGCATTAAGAAATGATTTATGGGTTTTAAATGAAATTTTCACCAAGCCAATATTGTTAAAGTAAGTTTAAAAAAAATTTTTTTTTTGAAAAAAAAGCTGAAAAGGCAAAAATAACAAAATTTATGTTTAGTTTTCTTTTTAAAAAGGAAAATTTAAATATCTTCAGTAGAAATTAATTGGACCAAATACTATCTCTTTAGACATTGGGTTTTTTTTGATCAAAGAAGTTTAAGGTTAAAATGGAAAAAGTCCCCCCGCATAAAATTTATTTTGATCTAAAAAAACGTCAAATCTTTTTTTTTTCCTTTTAAAAAAACCTCCCAAATATTTTTTTTAAAAAAATAGTTTTGGCGTAATTACGATTTAAAGTTACGTCCGAGTTTTTTTGGGAAGACCCAAGTGTTGCTAAGTTCCAATATTGTTTTTTTTTTTTTCATTTATTTTTTTTAGAAAAAAGAAACAGAAAATCCATCGCGTTTCTTTTTTTAGAGTTAAGATTAATTGGTTAGTTTGATACCCAATATAAAAAATGAAAATAGTGGTTACACCATCAAAATTTTTTTAATTCTAAAAAAAAACATTTTCCCAAAAAACCCGGGTTAAGCTTTAAAATCTGTTCATAAGGATATTTAGGTATAAATTTTTTTCACCATTAAAAAAATATGGCAAGGAGCCTATTGTCAATTTTTAAAAGGGGTTTTCAGAGTTTGTTATTAGGCGATTGGGTAAACAGAACTTAATAATAGTTATTAATATTTCTTTAATTAATTTTTTGATACAATAAGAACTCCCAACAAGGACAAAATTTTACTACTATATCATCTAAGGGGAATGAAGATTTTTAATATTAAAATTTAAATATGAACTACAACAGAACGTGTATGTTAAATTGACCTAAAAATTTTTGCTAATTTTTTGTTTGAGACCGTTTTTATATCCCCTACTAAAAGCCTTTAAAATTTTTTTGAAACTTACTTTTCTGTATCTGTTGCACACATAATCTACATTTTTCCCTACTTTTCGGAAAAGGGGCCTACACTACAACTAAAATTATTTTTGAATTAAAAACCAAATATACTAACTTTTGCAAGGTTTTAATTTTTTTTAAAACTTTTATTTGATATAGCAGCTTTTATTGCCCCTTTTTAATCGCGGCTGAAAACTTTGGCCAAGCACGCATAATCTATGCACACAAATAGGGACCTTTTACACTTAAATGTTCACAGTTACGTTTATTGGGGGAAAAAAAACCAACATCAAATGGGGGGAAAGCCCGAACCCTTTGAACAACCGAAATCCGCCACTGCGTTTTCACGACTTAAGGGCGTGCATAAAGCCATCTATAGAGTATAAATGTAACTTATAATTTTTTATTTGTAGAAAAAAAAAACTTTTTTTACTTTTTAATTTTAATAAAAATTTAGACAGTTATCACAAATAAAATATACATGTTGTTCTATGAAGCTTACTGTTTATTGGGTATAGTTGTGGTAATGTCAAGTTAAAACTTTTTATAGTCCTAGTGATATTATGTTCTAGTCCTTTATTCTTCTAGACCAAAAGGGTAAAATATGTTGTTCAGATCAATTGACAGTTTAATTGTCAGAGCCCCAAATTTTTTAAAAAGAAAATAGTTCTCTAACCCTTGACTTTAGGTATAAGACATACATATACAGGTAAAAATGCTGTACTAAAATTTCATGATAGTTATCATCCTTAGCAGTACTTTAGAAGAAAAAGGTAGAATAACAAAACTGTTCCGTGACACCCGTATAAAAACACGATCCTGGTTTTACACCTTTTATTGATATCTGGTTTACAAACGTTTCTATGGTAACACTTAACGGACCCAATAATGACAACTGGTTTTTTAAACCTTAACTGTCTGTCAACCCTTTTCTCCGGAATACAAAACTAAACTGGCCCTGGATTTCCCTTTTCGCTTTATATAGTAATGTGGAAAAGAATGGAAAAACTAGAATTAGCTGGAAGAATTCCTTTTTTCTACAGGATGCCAGAAAAGTGTAAAAAGGGGTGTCTCCAGCGCCCCCGGGATAATCCGAATGGCCGCTGAAAAAGGGAAAAAAATGGGTAATTTTTTTAATAAATTATTAACCTAAATAAAATAATTCTAACCTTTTTAAAATTTCTATTACCAAAAAACCAACTAAAGTCTGTTTAAATTTCCCCCTCCCAAGTTTTGTTCGCCCGATCAAGTATCTTCCCCCATCTTGATAGCAACAGCCTTCTAGATTTTAAAACTTTCATCTTCGCCTGTGGGGCCCTTTTAAATTGACACCAGATCATTGCCGGGTTATACTTTATATGTCCCTCCCCCTGACTTCTGCAGTTTCGTGAACACCCCTTGGTTCTTTTTGGATTGTATAACCAAACTTTTTCACCGACAACGA
Source organism: Listronotus oregonensis (assembly GCA_019359885.1). NCBI lineage: Eukaryota > Metazoa > Arthropoda > Insecta > Coleoptera > Curculionidae > Listronotus > Listronotus oregonensis. The sequence goes on along the minus strand of JAHBCN010004274.1, from coordinate 8,878 downwards.
ATCCCTTATGATTAGCTTTCGTCATAGCGGGACTTCATACGGTCACTTTTTGTAGTTATTGCGAACCCTTCTGTATTTCTTTTCAGCTGTATACTGAGTTGACTTACATAATCTTCTGCTGGTTTTTCATTGGTAGAAGGTCGTCCAGTAAGTAAGTCAACTGAAGGGTACCCGCTCCAGACTTTTTTAGTGAGTTCCAGTTTCGAACCGCGGAGGGATAGGCTAGTAAAAAAAGGCTGTATACAGTGTCCCAGTTACTTTGTTGGTCATTTACCTAATTTTCAGGTAGTTATCAAGAGTTCGTTAAATCTTTCGACCATTCCATCTGACTGGGATGAAGGGGTGTAGTTCTGGTTTTTTGGATACCCAGGAGATTCAGAGGTTTTAAACAGATCGGACTCAAAAAATTTCTACCCGATCGGTATGTATTTCTCTTGGTACTCCAAACGACAAATCCATTGTTGAAATAGTACGTCGGCAATAGTGGTAGCTTCGATTTGGAATTGCGTAAAGCCCATTAGGGGCCCACTTTTTTAGGTCGAGGCTGTTGACACCCACACCCGTGGATCATATCAACACGCCAGGCCGTTATTAGAGAGAGCGGAGTGTATGGTGGACAGCTGAATCGGATTGCAGCGTTTCCTGTTGTCAAATTGAAGTATTTTTTATTAGAGGTATTTTGATTATTTTTTATGATGATACTTGATTTTCTTGATTTGACCAAGTAAATTTTTGAAGTATTTATTTAAGTACTTAAAGGGTTTTGATGTGCTTGAAGTAAAAAAGTACTTCAAGAAAAAAAAGTACTTGAAGAAAAAAAATCAACCAAGTACTTGAATTTACACGCCTTAGAAAATCGTACAAACAAGTTAAAACAAGAAATACCCCAACCGCTGCTGTTTCTATTGTATTGCATTACAGCGCTCATTTGAATTGATGAACAACAAAATTTCCACTAAAAAAGAAAACGACATCAAAATTGGAGTTAGGTTGTTCTGATTTTTTTGTGTTGAGGGGAAAAATTAAAATATTTTCCAAAAATAGTTTTGGGTGCCAACCTGCTGTAGGCACCCATATGAAAACACTCGCTTTTGACAGATGTATCGGATGCCAACGTGCAACGCCAACCCGTTGGCAACCACAAGGAAAAACCTTTTTGGGGAAAAAAATATTTCCTATAATAGTTTAAGGCCCAAGCACCACCCGAGTACGGCATTGTAGGCCTGTTGCCATAAATTTACATACCAAATTTTACATTATTTCGGACATCGGATGCATAAGATCCCGACTTAAAACGGACACTTGGGCAACCCTACTTGTTTTCCTAACATAGTTTTTACCGACTGACCTACTTTCCAATGACGTAGCGCTCAGTCTTTAAAGCTTTTGGGAGTTTTTGGGAAAACCCGTTCTGAGAAATAAACTCTCTAGCTCCCTTAAAAAAAATACTACCAAGTATAATTTGTTTTACTTGAGGTACTTTTTTTAAATACTTCAAAAATTTCTTTGGTTTTTTACTTTAAGTACTTTGGTGTACTCAAGTACTTTGTTTTTCTTAAATACTTTGGGTTTTCTTCAAAATTGGATTTACTTCAAGTAATACTTGGGGTGGTACTTCATATTTTTCAATTTACTTGAAAAAAGCACATTTTAATTTAATACTTGTACTTGTACTTGAAGTAATTTTTAAAATCAAAAAATTGGGAAATTGTACTTAAAACTATTTAAGAGTACTTTGGGCAGCTCTGGCAGAAATAGTAACTGCAAAAATTTTTTTTCATTTTAACGCTAGTTGAAAATTAAAAAAAGGGTAAATGCACACAGACGAGAGGGTTGAATAAATTTCCCCCTTAGCCGAACGACTTTCGGGTTTCGGGCTTGGGCCCAACAACTTTCGAATTTAACGTAACAAGAAGAAAAACTTACCGTTTCTTGCCGTGTTCCGTTTGTTCCTGTCTTTTCCTAAAGTTTTTTTAATAATTAGCGAGTTTAAAAATCCTTTTTAAAAGACCAAGTAATCAAGGAGATCTGCCGATGTGACTTAGTTCGGATAGCGGGGTTTTGAATACAGAAAATGGCTATAAAGCCCTTTAACTAAGCAGTACAAAATGTTAAGTACATTGAAAAGCTCTAGACCCCGTAAGTTTGTCAGGTGATTTTTTACTTATTCGGCCAATTGCCGATTTTTGTCGGGGCCCGCTTGTTTTTTAGTTATGGGCGCCCCATTAATTATCCCAAATTGCAGAAACATTCCTACAATTTTGCCGATTTTCACCTTAGAGATTTAACCAGAAGTTTTCTTTTAAAATCGTTTATTCACTATTGATAGGTTTGTTCCACACATCGAAAAAACCCTCACCGAACGATCACGCTCATGCAGTGATTAAAGTGCGGGTTTCCCAAAAAGAAGGACGTTATCGGACGATCCTGTTTGTATACCAAAAAAATTGGACGTTTATGTTACGGTTACAGATCAGTAATTCCGATACATGGAAATTTAAAACTGTTTGGGTTGACTTGCGCATTGAGCATCTTGACACTGGATTTTTTATTTTTAACAGCTGTTTCAGGGTTTCATATTTCATCTTCATATGTTTACTGTTAAGGATTATGCAGAAAAGTTAAGTTAACAAAAATTAAGTTAATATAAATTAAGACATTTTAAAAACATGCAAATCAGTTTAAAAATAATAAAAAATCGATACGTAGGGCAAATAAATGTTAATAGGGTTTTCGTGATTTCTATTTTATTGGTGCACTTTCTGGCAGCTGTTCGGTAATTTGTTAACTTCTTGAATAAATATTTGTCTAAATTATATAATTTTGTAACATTTTTCATAACGCATGGAAAAGACTAGTTTTCTGTAAGCCTATTTTATGATTTTATTGTGGGAAGTTTAATTATTTTAAAAAGAAAACGTTTATTTAATTTTATGATAAGGTTAAAAATTAAAATAAGTGAAGAAAGTTAAAAGTTGGTTATCTTTTTAACTTAGCTTAACCTAATTTTTAATTTATTTTATAATTAAAACCATTTGATCACATAATGTTTATCTTTTCTTGTGTGACTTTAACTTATTTTAACTTAATTTAATTTTTCTGCATAATCCTAACTTTATTTAGCGACTAGCGTGCAATGTGCTTTAGCATTTCCTATTTCCTTGCTTGTTTAATCATTCAAAAGCATTAATTTTTACACCTCCTAAGCACATCATTAAATTTAATTATCTTTAAAGATAAGTGACGATATTATGAGTGATATTTCTAACATTATCACAAAAATAATAAGTAAAAAAAGTAGGGTTATATTTTCAAAACAAAAAATTCAAAGACATTTGACCGATTCGACAGTCTCAAAAACGATATGCAAAGCGATCCAACGTTTGTTACTTTTCGTACCGTCACGAAACTATTTCAAGTCCGCGCATGCGTCGAAGCGCACCAAAAAACAGTTGAAAAAACGATTTCGAAACTATACCGAATGCTTGTTGGAACAAACCTGATATTGCACTTTACTTTTACAGCAACGGGTTTTTTTAAATATATTTATTTATAAAAATAAATACATTTTATAAATAATCCTACACCCTCACCGTCTTTCAAGCATGATTTTACGCAGCCGTAAGATGTCGTTTTAAAACGCGTACCGTGCCAATACCTACACATATTAGCCATATAAAAAAAACTATTGAACCAATTTTAATGAATTTTTAAGTGTTCCATAAGTTGAAGTAAATAAAAGCCAATAAAAAAAAGAATGGTTACAATCCGATTATAGGTTTCGGAGAAATGCGTGGAAAAAACATACATAATCTTCGTTTCCAGGGGAGGGTTTGTACTTTCGTCATCAATTTCCTTACCTTTTTTAAAAATTAAAAGGTCAAAAACAAACTGAAACAAATTAATGACGTCAAAGAGGGTTGGTCGTTTTTAAAATCAAAATGGCTCCCCTTCAGCAGGTGATTTTTTAAAGCTACAATAATATCCTAAAATATGGGTTTAAAATTATGTTTTTTCAAACTTGTCAAAAAATTGTTTTGTAAAAAAAGTAACGTCAGATTTTATTTTCATTTTCGTATTTTTATTGTGTAAAATGCCTCGACGGTATTAAGAAGGTGAACAAAATATGATTTTAAACCTTATTCATTTCCCACAGGGAGAGATGCGGAATTAACCTGTTACTACTTACTGCAGTTTTAGAGGTAAGAGATTTGTTTATTCTTGTGGTTTGTTATTGGTGTACATATTAAAAGTAAAAATTTTGACTATATTTCTTTGAAAACGTTTGTTGCTAGCAAGGTATAAGAATATTATAAAAAATAGACAGTCTTTTTTTAGCCCGAAAATCGGAAAGAGTTTAAAATAACTGCAAATCGTTATATCGCACGTATTTCTTTCTGGTTTTATTAGGTTTTAAATTTAAAATGTTGGCTTTAAAAATGAAATCTTTTCTAAAAATGTTGTATTCTGATAATTACTTGTTCCATTATGCCGATTAAAACACCAATTTTCTAAAAAATCGGTGTTTCGATGGTCTTTCATCATGAGAAACACAAAAAAAACAAAATTGAGACAAGAATAACGTTAAGTCTAGATATTTTTAGGCTGAGATAAAGCGAATCTTGAATCCGCCGATAACCTGGTCCAATCGAAATTTTTTATTTAAGCTTACTTTACCTTAAGAAAATTAAAAATTTTATTGGTGCAATCGGATTGATGAATTAAAATTTTTATTAGAAAACCATTCTGAACGTGCTCTAAAGAACGCATTTAAACGTACTTGCATCAATATTCCTAACTTTAATTAAAAATGTGAACAGCATTGAATTTATATGAATTAGCTACGACAACCCTTTTTTCCAAGTCATGCGTTTGATGACGTAAGTACAAACCCTCGTGAAACGTTCTATACATACACACCGTAAGTAATCATGATTACCGACTTTTGAACCAATGCAACACATTTTTTGTCAGGGTATTTTTGTCAAAGGAAAATGAAGAGATTATAGAAATCTGTTTTTTTTTAAACAAACAAATGGGATGACATTAAACCACTTAATGGCCGGTTTTCCCAACACTTTTTTGGGCACTTAAGTTGTTCTTAAGCATTAATTTCCCCTTAAGTTTTAAATGTTTCTTGCACCAAACTGAAATTAGTCCTTAATGGTCCCTTAACTTTAAGTATGGATTTTTGTTTAATGACCCCTTTTTAATTTGAAGTTGACATTTGACAAATATTTTGTTTACTGTTTATTTATTTTTTCGTTTGTTTGCAGTTTCAAATTAGTTTGATAAAATTATGTAAAAACGGGTTTTTAAACAATGGTATTTTGGATTGTGATATATTATAAATGCCCATGTTAATTAGATTTCCAAGAAAAATGTAGAGACAGTGAATTTTTATAACTTGTGGAATTTTTTAGATTTTTTTTTTTTTTTTTTTGGACATTTTTCTGTTATTTTTAAAAAAAACTGGACGAGATGGATAATCTTACATTTTTCAAAAGTTTCAAATTAACAAAACCAACAGTCCAGCATACTTTAGGTAAATAAAAAATGAGCTTTGTTTAAACATGACAAAGTTTGTATTAACTTTTAAATTTTAAGTATTTACTTGTAAATTAGGAATATTTAATTTGTTCATTAAAAAAAAACAAAGTTTTTTTATGATGTTTTGGGGTTTATATTTCATATTGACAATAATTATTCCCTTTCCATGGCCGTAAAAAAGGCGCTTGATTTTTTTTTTCCCATATTGTTATTGATTTTACAACAAAAATCACAAACTAACGACTGATTTTGTATTATAATGTCTATAAAATGAAAAAATAGTTTTAATTATTTACGAAGATTTAAGTCGGATTACTTTTATCATTAAAATGACAACAAACTAGAAAAGGAAAGATCTAATCTAATATCAATTAATTCTGATTATTCGCGTTGTAAAGGCAACAATAAAAAAGAAGAACGATGCAACGTTGCCATCTTTCTAAGTAGTCTTAGATAAGTTGCAATAAAAATATAATGGTGAAAGCGAAAACAATTTAAGTTACCCTTAATTTTGAGCTTCTTACTAAAGGTCTACTTAAGATACTTTTGGTGCAACCGGCCATTATTGAAAATCCAAAATGTTTTAAATCCAGATTAGCTCCGCTTGGTATTTATTTCTCTTTGCTCCCGTCCGTGATGTAATACTGAAACTTAGGCGTGCTGCCTTGTGCCGATCAGGTATTGTGAATATGCGTTGGCGCGTTGTGATGTGGATATCGTTTTCGCGCGAAAATTTTATATTTAAATTTTAAATTCTTTTAACTCTGTTACAGAATTTCGTATAAAAAATTATTTGACAGAAGTGTTATTTAGATACAAAGGGTTATTTTTGGACAATTAAAAAAATGTGCTAAGAGGCGTATTGCAAAACCGTTCTCTTATCTCAATTTCTCTCTACAAGCAATACTTCAAAAGTTATAAGCAATTAAAATATAAAAAAACAAACGTTTTTTTCATTTTTTTAAACATTCAGTTTATTTAATAAATGTTCTGGACCTCTTTGAGAGGAAGTATATCTCGATTCTTGTAATATACGTATTTCTAAAGTGATCCTGCCACCTTGTAGCTTCAACCAAAAACAGATAAACTTGGTTTATACCACTACTGACAGGAATCCTTCTGTATACTTTATGATTTTATCATACCATTACCGTTTCTTATGTATGTCATGGCTGTAATATAAACTAATAAATTAAATTGTTCATTATTTATGCGGTAATTAAAAGTATAAAAATAATAGACAGGAGATACATCATAATGAAAAATGCATGTCGGTTTTAATTCACTTTTATTGTCTTATTTTTTGTTCCTAACGTCGTGCACGGTCCACAGCGTTATTCTATTTACCCAATACAAGAAATTCCTTTAATTATTTACATCTTAATGATATTTATTAATGTAAACATAAACAATACATATTTAAAATTTAAATGTGCACCGATCAAGGAAATTTGAAGGTTAAAAGAAGAAAACAGCAATGATCTATTCAATCAAAAAGTATCCGTGCCACTATGAAAAGCCATTAAAGTACCCTTTTGATTCGACGCAGTAACAAAATCCCAGGAAATTTTGTAAAAAAATCAGTATATGCGATAAATTTAAATTGTCAATTTATTTAGATTTGGAGCAGAGCCGAAGTCTTGTTTTCGTGTGCGACGGCGCGTATCTATTTATGTATGTATTTTTATGAAATAAAAATCAGTAAAATCTGTTTTATTATTACACCTCAATATTTTCTTTTAGCTATTTTTTAATGACATAGTGAGTGCTATGCTAATAGTTTCACATAAACAATACTTTCTTTATAACTTATTTTAACAAATACCGTAATATTTACAGAAGAACTATTCGAGTAGCTAGAAACTTTTATTATGAAGACCGATTTGCAAAATCACATAATAAACAAAAGGAAAGCTGGAAAGGAGTGAACGAACTTCGAGGAAAAAATAATAGAACTGGTAAACAAATCTCTTTAACTCCCAATGAATTTAACCAATTTTTCTGTACTATTGGGGTAAATATTGCAAAAAACATTATTCCTTTAACTAACCCGCTAGATTACTTAAAGCACATTTCTGTTTCGGATTCATTTTATCTAATGCCAACTGATATAAGTGAACTTAAAAATCTTTGACTGATATAAAAAATAAAAATGCAGTCGGATATGATGGTATATCGGTTAGAACTTATCAGCACCTACCAGACTCTGCGTTGGATGCAATGGCCAGTGCTATTAACTTGTCTTTTTCAAGAGGAATTTTCCCTGAATCATTGAAGACCTCAGTGGTGATTCTATCCATAAAGACGGCGACTTGGGGTTTCCTTCTAATTATAGGCCAATATCAAAGATGCCCACTTTGGCAAAAGTAATTGAGAAATTAATGATTAAGCGGATGAAAACTTTAAAAAAAAAAAATAACATATTAAATGTTTCTCAATTTGCTTTCCAAGATAATAGTAATACAAGTGATGCTGTATTTTCCTTTCTTGACAGTCTCTATATACGGCTGAATGACAAGGAGGTGGCGGCGGCTTTTTCTGTGACTTGTCAAAAGCCTTTGACTGTGTTGATCACGAAATTCTGCTGCGAAAACTTGAGATGTATGGTTTTAGAGGTAATGCTCTGTCTTGGTTCAAGTCATACTTAACCGGACGAATCCAAAAAGTTGATGTGCAAGGTTCTGAATGAAGAGATGGTGGTCTCTGCTGGTGTTCCTCAGGGTTCTGTACTGGGGCCTATATTGTTTTTACTGTATATAAATGATATAGCGTTAAGATTAGAGGCCGCTTTACCTTATTTGCAGATGACGCTACCATCTTGTGGCACAATAGCAGTAGCGAAGAACTGAATAAAACTGTCAGCGAGGATCTTGAAAGAGTAAAAATGTGGTGTGATGCTAACCTTTTGTCATTTAATACATCCAAGACTAATATATTGCATTTCAATGGGGCAATGGCTAATGTTTGTATCGACAATAGTTTAATTGCAAACCGTTCCGAGGTAAAATTTTTAGGTATATATATCGATAATAAATTAAGTTTTAAACAACACATTCTTAGTCTCTGTAAGAAATTAGCATCGGGGTGTTTTGTCGTAAGAGTGGTTTCTGGCGAACTGAATGTAAATATTGCAAGAACGGTGTACTTTTTGGGAAACTGTAGCCAGTATTTGTTTAATTCTGTCTTTGTGCTGCAAAAACGAGCTTTGCGAAATATGTGTAGAGCTGGTCCTAGGAGTCCTGCAAACCTTTGTTTGTAAAGCATGAAATTTTGACTTTAACTTCCTTATTCATACTGGAGACCGTTTCGTTAATGAATAAAATTTGGA
>JAHBCN010004273.1:305936-347291 GCA_019359885.1 Listronotus oregonensis | reverse complement strand
TTTTATTTCTACCACATTTATTTTATAATTTTCATTCCAAAGAAAATTAAGAAGAACCATCGTCAAATCCTTTAAAAGGAAGAAGAAAAAATTGTTCTTTTAAACACTAGCTTGAGAAATGTATTTATGATTCAGATGAAATGCGAAACCATGTGAAATCTCGATATTAGATTTTTTTGCGATTACAATAGAAATAGTCTCATCTATATTTTTAATGATTTTGGGATTACCCATTCTTATCAGAACTAAAATTATAACAATACCAAAGATAAGTAGCAATAAATGATGTAGATAGACCTAAAATAAAGTTGTATATTGCTTGTATATTAAATAAAGTGTGATATTTATTTAAAATTAAATACGGTTTGGTTTTAAATAAATCTAATTTATGCCACTATTTGTATTTACAAAGAGAAGTAAATGTTTTCTTTCCTACGACCACTTAGGAAAATGAACATATTCTCACTCTCTACTGCTTCGGAAACATGCATATTTCACACGCATACTGATTTTCATTTTCCTCTCTAGAGAGGAAAACATTTTCCCCTCTAGAGAGGAAAATAACTGACAACCAATTATGTTATTTATTTTTAAAATAATATTTTCCTCTCTAGAGAGAAAAATACTTTCCTTGCAACATAAAAAAAATAAAATTGAGGTCAATATTTTGTGGTCGTAGGAAAAATAGTGTACACAACTCGTTAGAAAGTGAATTTCCCACACTCGTGTGATTCGCACTCGGCTGTCGCCTCGCACTCGTGTGAAATCTTTCATTTTCCACACTTGTTGTGTAATATACTATTAATATCGTTTAACAATAGACGGACAGCTAGAGCCGAAAAATCATCGTTATCAGTAATATGGAGTTTCTCCCGTAAAACATGTTCATTATGTATTGTTAATTATGTTTCCGCATCGTCATCGATATGTCAGCCATTTTGGTCACTTAAAGTTGAACCCCTAAGGTATCCAAATCCAAAAGGGCTGACATTGACAACGGGGTTAAATTATGAAGGGCGCTTACTTTATACAGGGTGTTTTTTAATTAAATGTCAATATTTAAGGGGGCAATTTTTGAGTCCATTTTAGGAAGAAAATTTTATATGAACCTTTGTCCTAAACGTCCCAAGATTTGAGATACAGGGTGATAATATTTTCAAAAATAAATCATATATTATTAATATCAGTAATACCACTTTAGATATTTTAGCAAAATTTGGCATACATGTACTATGTATCAAGAGACATTTTTTAGTGTACTACATTTTTTTGTATTTTCACCTGTGGCATTCGGAATTTGACCTGCCTATTTTGACAGATATTGATGGTATGTCACTGATTTCTCTTAAAATAAAAAATAATTTTGAAATACCCAATCATATATAAGCAAAGTTAATTACTTGATTTTTTTTTATTTCGATGCACGGTTTTTGCTTAAATAAAAATAAAAACCATTTCTCGCATGATCATAACAATACCGGTAAACAATATGACCATGCAAAGTAATATCTAGATTTAATTTTTCTAGGTGAAAACCGTGCGTCGGAATAAAAAAAAATCAAGTGATCAACTTTGCTTATAAATGAATGAGCTCCGCCTCCGGTTTCAACTGTTCAGTACCCTCTAATCTATGGTCCAGTCCTCCCATATCGTGTCGCTATTTTAAACCTTCTCTCCCCTTTTGAAGCCCTTAATGAACTCTAAAGTCTTAAAAATATTTAAATTTTTACTTTTAATTCATCAGGAAAACCTAAATTATACTTTTATTTCTACCACATTTATTTTATAATTTTCATTCCAAAGAGAATTTCAAAGAACCATCGTCAAATCCTTAAAAAGGGAGAAGAAAAAAATGTTTTTTAAACACTAGCTTAAGAAATGTATTTGTGATTCAGATGAAACCATGTAAAATCTCGATATTAGATTTTTTCGCGATTACAATAGAAATAGTCTCATTTATATTTTTAATGATTTTGGGATTACCCATTCTTATCAGACCTCCAATTATGACAATACAAAAGATAAGTAGCTAGCAAAATATGATGATATACTTAAAATAAAGTTGTATGTTAAATAAAGTGTGGTATTTATTTAAAATTAAATACGGTTTAGTTTTAAATAAATCTAATTTATGCCACTATTTCTATTTACAAAGAGAAGTAAATGTTTTTTAATAACGTTTAACAATAGACGGACAGCTAGAGCCGAAAAATCATCGTTATTAGTAATATGGAGTTTCTCCCGTAAAACATGTTTATTAGGTATTGTTAATTATGTTTCCGCATCGTCATCGATATGTCAGCCATTTTGGTCACTTAAAGTTGAACCCCTAAGGTATCCAAATCCAAAAGGGCTGACATTTAGGTGGATACCGAGGGCAGTAAAACAGGGTTAAATTATGCCGGGCGCTGTCAATATTTAAGGGGGCAATTTTTGAGTCCATTTTAAGAAGAAAATTTTATATGAACGTTTGTCCTAAACGTCCCAAGATTTGAGATACAGGGTGATAAAATTTTCAAAAATAAATTATATATTATTAATATCAGTAATACCACTTTAGATATTTTAGCAAAATTTGGCATACATGTACTATGTATCAAGAGACATTTTTTAGTGTACTACATTTTTTTTTATTTTCACCAGTGGCGTTCGGAATTTGACCTGCCTATTTTGACAGATATTGATGGTATGTCACTGATTTCTCTTAAAATATAAAATAATTTTGAAATCCCCAATCATATATAAGCAAAGTTAATTACTTAATTTTTTTTTATTTCGATGCACGGTTTTTTGCTTAAATAAAAATAAAAACCATTTCTTGCATGATCATAACAATACCGGTAAACAATATGACCATGCAAAGAAATATCTAGATTTAATTTTTCTAGGTGAAAACCGTGCGTCGGAATAAAAAAATCAAGTGATCAGTTGCTTATAAATGATTGGGGACCATAGGCGTGCGCAGGGTAAAGCTGGTGTGGGTGCCAAGATAATAATAATAATAATAATAAAAATAATAATAAAATAATGAAGTGAATAAAACGGGATACGGATACATTTTCATACATTAGAATCTAAGGTTTTGTAATTTTTAAATCAAACCTTATCAGATAATAATTTTCACATTTTAAATACAGTAATCTTTTTCAGACTAGTGGGGGTGCCACGGCACCCTCGGCACCCACTGTGCGCACGCCTATGTTGGGGACTTCAATTTTTTTTATTTTAAGGTAAATCAGTGACATACCATCATTATTTGCCAAAAAAGGCAGGTCGAATTCCGTACGAACGCCACTGGTGGGAATACAAAAAAATGTAGTACACTAAAAAATGCCTCTTGATACACAGTACATGTATGCCAATTATTAAAATATCTAAATAGGTATTACTGATATTAATAATAAATTATTTATTTTTGAAAATTTTACCACCCTCTATCTCAAAACTTAGGACGTTTAGGACATAGGTTCATATAAGGTTTTCTTCTTAAAATGGACCCAAAAATTGCCCCTAAATATTGACTTTCAATTAGAAAACGTATAAAGTAAGCGCTCGGGATAATTTGACCCCGTTTTACTGCCCTGGGTATCCACCTAACTATCAGCAATTTTGGATTTAGACCCCTTAGGAGTTCAACTTTAAGTGGCCAGAATGACTGACATATTATCGATGACGATTTTTTTCCCAAAAATTTTGCACTTTCCCCCCTTATTGCTTCCCCCTGTATCCAATAGGTTGTCAGCTTGCGCGGGAACATAATTAACAATACTAAATGAACATATTTTACGGGAGAAACTCCATATTACTGATAATGATGATTTTTCGGCTCTAGCTCTTAGACCATAACGATCAGAAATAATACATTTTTTTTTAAATAATTCAAACACATTTTGTTTTTCAATAAAAACTATTTTAAATAGTGAATCTAGCTCTAATTTTAAAATAAAGCTCTTACTTGCATCTTTGTTGATTCCCCTCTTTTTCACATATCCTTTTGGTACTAATACAGCTGTCATTTTAGTAATTTCGTCAATCATACCATTTGGACCGTCAGTTGGCCACCTGTATTTTATGCCAGTTTTTCTATCAACAATAGTTGGTCTATCTTCCCTTATAAGAAAATCAATGGTTTGATCATGTGGCCATGGAATGCCTACTGCTGGAATTATCTGAAAATTAATATTTGTTATTTTTTCGGTATTTCAGGTCAATTAGTTGTGATATATTCTATACAAACATATTCATGATTGTTACCTGAAAAGTCTTAGAATATTACTTTCTTCCTCCAAATCTTCACAAAATACCTTTCCAGGAATAGCCTTAGCCATAGCAATGGTATCTTCATTGAAGCCGAGAGATTTTCCCAGTGATGTAGGAAAGAGAGTATTTTGAAAATACTTCATAAACCCTTTAGAGTTTATATAGGTTACTTCTTTTAAAAGATCTTCTTCTTCAAGATTTGCTAAATATTGCATTTTTGTTTCTTCATCTTCATATTCCATATCCTCAGCTACTGGGAAATATTTGATTTTTTTGGTAGTAAAACATGACTCTGGTAAAGTGTCTCTTCTCTGGACTGTCGAGTCTACCTCTATTGGTCGGGGTGTTCTCAAAGCAGTGATAGTAAGATAATCGTACTCAGAATCTGAACGAGAGGAGGGTCCAGGGAGAGGTTCGTAATTTTCGGCAAACTCCCGGGAAGTTAAGATAGGAGTATTGTTTTCCACTTGTAAAAGTTTAACAAATCCTGGAAAAGAGCAGTCTTATAATATTGTTGAATTAAAGTTTAAGTGCCGCCATCAAGGATTTGCTTTTAGATATAGGGCATTAAAACTAGTATGATTTCACGTCTACAGTTTTTTTTTTTGGTTTATCAATAATGAAACAATCTGTTTATTTCGTTTTATTTATTAAAGTATGAATATTATTATTATGTATGAATACAGTACGTCGCAAATATCACAGGTTTCTAAATGTTTATATTTTCTTTGAAATTTAGTAAATAAAGCGAACACTAAATTTTAACCAGTTTTATATTCTTTTATGTTTTAACGCCTATTCTTACTTTTTAATATTTTATATCATAGTTTAAAAATTTTCTGCACATAAGTGGTGACAAGTATCAAAATATTTTTAAAGGTTATTCGAAATTCACAATTGAATACCAAAAAACTTTCTTAAAAATCTCAATAACCAAAAAAATCCTATTTGTTTTAACCTTTCTAAATAATCAGTTTATAAAGTTCAAAATAATATTATTAGTATATTTAAAAAAATATAAGAAACGATGTTTCTATTTTACTTCTGCCATATTTAAAAACAGTGACACAAACACCAATTTTTTTAACAATCTCCTGCCTAGCATATATTTTTTTAAATTTAGTTATAGGTAAACCATCCAACAGAAAAGTTTTCAGACCCTATACTCTATACATGAAATTCTTCCTGTTTTATGAAAAAAATACAATATAATTTTTTTTATCGTAGGACAGTCCACGAAGGCTTAGAGCCCTGTGGGTGTCTTAAGTAAAATTAAATGTGGTTTTATGACACAGCACTCAAAGATCTGGAGGTCCGGAGGAGAAAGAAAAACCCCGGCCAGAAGTATCCACATAGTACAGTAAACGAAGGATGTGTTCCTGAAGATCAGGTTCAATTTTTTTTAATTTGCTGGTATTAATGTATACAATAACCTCTGAAAATATCATATATAAAAAAAATGTCCGCAAGGGCCTGGCCCTCAAGAGCCCGGAAATCCGTTTTTTCAACTAATCTGGTCGATATCTCCGAAATATGACACTTACGCAATTCGTGTTTGGACGAAATGAAGAGCAGTTTATTAACTGCAAAAATGATTTCCTCCTTTGTCCAAAATTTGATATTTTGCTATAATCGGTCATAAATGCGCCGAGTATTTTTTGCACCTGCCCCGTATCTCGAAAGGTGCTTTAAGCTACTTACACTTCCAAACGGACGGACTAATTATTAAATAACTTACGTAAAAATGCATATTTTTGCATGATTTAAAGTTTACATGAAAGAAGGAACGTGTAGCAATAATATCTTGTTACTGTTTTATTTTTTTTGTTTCTTAGAATATTAAAAACTCGTTAGCGAGTTACCAAAGTTACCAAAACCAAAGTTAGTTTTTGCTCGATATTTAGACCCTCCTATCAATCTGTTCATATTTTTTTATAAAAAGTAATTTTACCTAATTCTTTTGGATTATGGAGCTTTGGAAGGTGCTGAATACATTCCGCAAAATTCAATGCATATATTTGTGTATTTTTATAAACAACGTGTTTTTCTTAGGGCGGTTTTTTTGAATTGCCGGAGTTTTCGAAAATGCTCGGGTCTATCGGGAATTAATAAATATTCAAGGACCATAAACAATTTTTGTAAATAGATTTTGAATGCATACATTTATTAATCAAGAAGATGAAAAAAGTGTAAAAAAAATTCGCCTTACTTTTTATTTTAGTTTTCAGACAAAACGTATATAGAGAAAACGGGGCAATATTTAAGTTTTTCCAGTTGCCTTTTTTGGAGCACAAGGTAAGTTTTCATTTTTGTTATTCCAAGTTCAATAAAGATCATTTATTTACTGTAGGAAAGTCTAATTTTGGTTGCCTTTTAGTTTTGTGCCAGAAATATAAAAGTCAAAGTAAATTCTAGTTCGATGGCATGTTTTATTTATAACGAAGATCTGGGTAAGGACGTTGTGATGTTAACACTTGGATTAGCAACTTTAATAGATGTAAGCAAGATGAGAAAGGACAATCACCATGTGTTTCTACAGAAGCAATCCTCTCTGGAAATGCATAGGAAGTGTAGGCTGAAGTACTCCCCAATGAATAATGGCAAGCTAACTTATCCAAACAGTCACTTTGTTAAAGACTCGACAAAAAGATTTGATCCGGAATGTATTCAACACCTTCCAAAGCCCCATTATCCAAAAGGATTCGGTAAAATTACTTTTTATAAAAAAATATATGAACAGATTGATAGGAAGGTCAAATTATCGAGCAAAAACTAACTTTGGCTCGAGCTTTTTATATTCTAAAAAACAAAAAAAAAAGAAAACAGTAACAAGATAATATTGCTACAAGTTACTTCTTTCATGTAAACTTTGAATCATGCAAAAATATGCATTTTTATTCGAAGATCGTTGATGTGAAAAACATATAGAGTTGGTGCCTATACTGAGCCTGGGGGTACCCCAGCATTAATTTGGTGAAGAGTGACCTACAGTAAATGATATACATCGATTAGAAAGGAAACTGGAGAGCCAAGAAGGAAGTTAAGGTAGAAGACCGTTGGAAGGAAGTTCGTTAATTTGTTAAGGAGCGCATCATGCTAAACCTGGCCAAAAGTTTTGATATATCTAGGATTTAGGTACCCAGAGACTTAAAAAATTTGTTCCGGTTGTGTATTGTATTTATTTTGTATCTTAATCAAAAAGGCACATGTACATTTGTTTTATTTTTGTAAACTACACTATACGCACGATAATTTAGGTAGAACAAGATTTAAAAATATTTTATTGTAACTACATCGTTTAATCGTTTCTTTTTCAGTTTTCCAGTATAAATTTTTTTTTAGCTGATAATGAAATGAATTAATTACTTGTATATAATATTATTTGATAAAATGTGTTGTTTCACATATTTCTTATATAAAAATATTTTAAAGTAATTTATCATTGTTTTAATGTTAATTATACTAACTAAACTATAGGGGTAAAGGTTTTTTTATAGTATTATTATAAGTAAATATATCATTAAAGAATTTCATATAATATTTTATTTCAACATTTAATTTTCTAAATCATTATTTTGTTTAACACAATTGAACTGTGTTTATGTAGGAAAATTAATCGTATGACGTATGATATAAAATCGTACCACTTATCAAGGGATTAACTACTTTTAATCAATCCAATGTTTTAAATTTTTACATATCTTATAACAATAAAAGCTATTGTAACAAATGTTGTAAAGATGGTGTTAGTTCTGGTTACAGATATAAAGACTATTATTTAAATTGGTTTTTTAATTTATTAAAAATCCTTTAATTTCAGTTTTTTCTTTAAAGTCAAAGTATCTTGAACTTTAAAATCTAGTTTTCAGTTTTCAACATCCAGTAGTAAAAAAATATTTTGAAGTAATATACCGGGTGACAATGAAAATTGGAAACACGCTGCCGTTACATTAATTTTCAACATAAATATTTAATATTTTGGGATGTTAAATAAGGTTATCAAGCACATGTTTTGACGCATTATTTGTATTGGTACCACTTCCGGTTTAGGCAGAAGTGGTACCAACTTATTATTTTTCAATGGAACCCTGTATAATACTGTATATATTTTTGCACTATGATAGAGCTTGAAATTCCCTTTTCAGTGATATATCACAAGTTGCAATTTTCTTTTAAAATGGCGGCGTAGGAACTATTTTTTCAAAATCCAATATGGCGACAATATGGCGCAATCGATGAAACTTTTGTTAAACAAATAAATAAAATGTTTATTAAACCTTGTCCTAACAAGGGTTCTTAAGTAAATTGTTCAAATTTTCTTTTTTTTGAATAAACTGTGAGCATTTTTGTTTTCTTTCAAATGTCACTTTTATATGTGCAATTTCTGATTTTCTTCAAATAGAAAGTGCGATATTTTTTTATGCTATTAAGGAGAGCTGAAAATTCCCTTTTCAATGATATACCATAAGCTGTCATTTGTTTTTAAAATGGCGGCTAGGAACCATTTTTAAAAATATCACTAAAAAGGTAATTTCAAGCCCTATCGAATACAGGGTTCTGTTAAAAATTAATACGTTGGTACAACTTCTGTCTAAACCGGAAGTGGTACCATGTCAAATAATGCATAAAAACATCTGCTTGATAACCTCTTTAAACATCCCCAAATATTAAATTTCTATGTTGAAAATTAATGTAAGGGCAGGGTGTTTCCAATTTTCATTGTCAGGGGTGTGACATTTTCATTTTAAAATGGCGGCGCTATCAAGGAATTTGTGAATAATCTAAAATCCGCCATATTGATTACAAGCCAAAAAAAAAAATTAAACTGTTAAGGTGGCGATGTGACCAAAATAAAAAAAAAATACAATTTCAGGCAAAGTATTAAAAAAAAGTTTTTATTTTCTATTTTATATTAACAGACTGTCAAAACTGCCTTTGATTATTACAAACTGAAATTATTAATATTATCCTCTTCTACCCTATTCTACTTATTTTGCCCGCCTATTCTAGTTTGGGTTAGCTATTATTACAAATTATTACAAAATTAAGAACTAAGAACTATTAAACTTTCATATTAAAGCTAATACAGTTCAATGCGCCTTCCATTATTTTCATAGCATTTATTGACCCTTCTTATGGTTTCTGTATGCCCATTGTTTAAAAAATCTTCAGATAAGGTGTTAATTGCTGCCGTTATTCGCTGTTCTAAATCTAACAGATTTATAGGAGGCGTGACATAAACCTTCTCCTTCAAGTAGCCCCAAATGAAAAAATCTAAAATAGTTAAGTCGGGTGACCGTGCAGGCCACCTAATAGGACCATTTGTTCCTAGCCAACGATTCCCGAATCTATCCGTTAAATATCTTGTAACTTCTCTGCTGTTGTGGGCGGGCGCCCCATCTTGTTGAAAAACAACATCCCTATTGTCAGCCAGGGGCAAAACATCTAGAAAATCTTCTATTTGATTTTGCAAAAAGTTGAAATAATCTCCCCATTTAAGGGTTCATAAAAAAATATAGGACCAACTATGCGGGTTCCCAGAACTCCGAGCCACACGTTCACTCCAAAACGTTCCTGAAAGGCCCCATCTCTTATCAAACGTGGATTTTCAGTTGCCCAGTAGCGTGTATTATTTTTATTAAATAACCCAAGATTTGTGAAACGCGATTCATCAGACCATAAAATATGATAATGAAAATTTCTGTCTTCTTGAAGTTGAGCACGAAACCAGTTACAGTAGGCCAATCTTCTGGGAAAATCATTTTCATATAAGTGATGGTGTACCTGATATTTATATGAGCGGAATCTATGTTTCTTCAAAATCTGCCTAGCTGATTCACGATTTACATTTGTTGCTTGTTCTAGTTGCCTAGGAGATACCGTTGGATCAAAGTGAACATATGCCAAAACATTTATCTCCGCTTCTTCACTTACTACGAAAGAGTTCTCTTCATCACCATTGACATCTTCATTTCTAAACTTTGCCTCTAACTTGAAAAAGTATGAATAACTTGGATGTCTTCTATTAGGATATCGCTGAGCGCCGCACAAGCATGTCTAGATTTTTTTCTGCATTCGCCGAATATTAATAGCATGTCAACTTGCTCGTTTCTTGTAAAACTCATAGTAAAAAATACTGTAGTTTACCTTTTATTATGGAATAGGAATAAGTGAAAATAAATTTAAGTGAAACGAAGATTGTCAAACGTCAAATAACTAAATAATAATGGCTACGCTATGAATTGACTTTCATTTGTTTTCCACAGCCTACTATACTTTTCAAATAAATGCCATTTAAAAACATCCTCAATTTTCATAGCCTTCTTACTTTCTTGCGACAATTGGGAGTTTCTATGAAATAGCTGTAATTTTAATTTGTTACTAAACCGATAGTAGCTTGCAGAACATCATGGAAAATTCGTTTTCATTGAAAGCCAATAATATAGGTATATTTTTTTAATACTGAACCTGAGTTGTATTTTTTTTATTTTGATCCATCGCTACCTTGACAGTTTCAAATATTTTTGTCTTGTAAGCAATATGGCGGATTTTAGGTTATTCCCAAATTCCTTGATAGCGCCGCCATTTTAAAATGAAAATGTCACACCGTGACAATAAAATTGGAAACACCCTGCCCTTACATTAATTTTCAACATAGAAATTTAATATTTGGGGATGTTATGGAGGTTATTAAGCACATGTTTTGACGCATTATTTGACATGGTACTACTTCCGGTTTAGACAGAAGTTCTACCAACTTGTAAATTTTAATAGAACCCTGTTTTCGATAGAGCTGAAATTACCTTTTAGTGATATTTTTAAAAATGGTTCCTACGCCGCCATTTTGAAAGAAAATTGCAACTTGTGATATATCACTGAAAAGGGAATTTCAAGCTCTATCGATGAAAATATATGAATTCAAATAATGTCGTCACTCTACTAACGAATGTGTCAAATTGCGTCAAAACTATTTTGATAACCTATTTAACATCCCAAATATTAAATATTTATGTTGAAAATTAATGTAACGGCACGTGTTCAATTTTTTGTCTAAATAATTTCTTTTTATATAAAAATATATATAATATATATATATATATAATATATATATATATATATATATATATATTTATAATATATATATATATATATTATTCCAATTAAAAATCAAAAAGTGATATATATGACAATTTTTTTTTGGTTTTCAACACGATAATTTATGCGAAACTAACAAAATTTAAAAATATTTTTATTGTAGCAACATTGCTCTTTTTCAATTTTTCAGTATAAAGATTTTGTTATTTGTTGTATTTAATACAATTTCACATATTTTCTAATTAAAAACATCTAAGGGTACCTTTATGTGATTGGGATTAAAACTTGGATAAAGAGCTTATTTAAAAATAAATATATAAAAATAAATTCGTAATTATTTAGTTTAAAACAAAAATTACTTAATAATTTTAAAAATAATATATATTTTTTAAATTTTATTGCCTTCTGATAATACAACTAACATCCGTCCTAACATCTTATTATTTGGATGAAAAATTCTTTTACGATGAGCAAAAAGGTCCAAAATCAAAGCAAAAACTACCTTTTCACCTAGTTACTGATTTTACATAAAAAAATATATATTGCAACAATTAAAAAAATGTTTTTGTAAAAAATAAGTTACCTTAAAGCTTTTTAATTATTGTGCTCTTTAAATTTATTATATAGCGCAAATTGCAAAAGAGATCCTTTAAGATGAGAAAATTTCCGATAAAAAAGTTTTAACTCCCAGAGTTCTATCTCCATTATTTATAATATTACAAGTAATTTAACGCTAAAAGTGGGCCTGCGCGCCCGGCGTCAAAACCGAGTACGTCACATTAATTATATTTTTTAGAGCATTAAATGTTAATTTTTTTTAGTAATTATAGTGTATTCAGAACACTCAAAAGAATTTATTTCCGTTAAAAAATTAGCCTAAAGTTAATTTTTCAGCAAGTTAGACAATCATTATTAACAAAATTGTTTCGAACTTTTGTTATTTTATTTTTATAATTTTCTTGCGGCGTAGAGCCTTTCTTTTTATATATATATATATATATATAATATATAATATATTATATATATATATATATATATATATATATATATATATATATATATATATATATATATATATACTCAACAAGATAATGCCATAAAAATTTAAAAAAAAATCATTCTTTGTTCATAATAATTTTATAACTTTGACAAACAGAGTAATATTTCTCATTTTTTGTGAAAGCTGTAAAATTATTATAAACAAAATATTAAATTTTTTAAAACTTTTATGGCTTTATTTTGAATAAGAAGAGCTTTAGGAAGCGAAAAATTTATACGACAATTATTTAAACATTTTTTTAATGTACAATGAGGACGAAAGTTCGGAACAATTATTTGTTAATTGACAATTGTCTAACTTGTTGAAAAACTAACTTTAAGCTAAATTTTCAACGGAAATAAATTATTTAAAGTATTCTAAATACACCATCATTTGTTAAAATTTTTCAGGTAATATGTAATAAACTAAAAAAAATAATTTAGTGTGACGTACTCGGTTTTGCCGCCGAGCGCGCAACCAAAAATGTCGCGCAGAGGCTCATTTTCAGCGTTAAATTAAAATTTTAAATAATGGAGATACAACTACAGAAATTTGGACTTTTTTATCGGAAATTTTCTCCTCTTCGAAGATCTTTTTTGCAATTTTCGCTATCTCCTAGGGTTTTTTGAGTTATCATCAAAAATAGAAATTTTTTATTTCGTTTTTTGTTAATAACAATTGAAATTTTTATTGGCAGAAAAATCCTCAAAACGCCTTTCTCAGATATGCATTTCGCGTCAAATGAGCTATAGCTCATATTTTCTGAAGCCTTTTAACTATTTTTCGCAGGAAACACACTTCTCCACTAGTATTAAATTTGCAATTAAATACCAATTTTAAAATAGTAATACATAATCTATTAACTTATGGCTCACCTTTTCTATCCTCACAATCCTGCATCCTAACTTGATACAAAGGCTTATCTATTGACGTATATTGAGGTATTTCTTTTGTATTTACAACTTCTATGAGATCATTTGTAACGTATATTCTCTTAGCGACTAGATTCTCTGAACGACTATATTCCTCCATTGTTCTAAAAATTATGTTTTTATTCACTTCCTCCATTATGACGTCAGGATATATGCACTCCATGGTCTCGTCTTTAAGTAAAGTTTTATTCATTTCTTTTTCCTGTGGACTTGCGGAAACATGCTGCAGCCTCGCTAATATTCTGTAAAAAAAAGAGTTTACATAACATTTAAAATAATTTACTTTGTAAAACCCACCTTTACAGAATATATTATACAGGGTGATTGGTAAGTAGAGGCGAAAAATGAAGACCCAAATTAATTTTTTAATTCTGAATCGAAAACCAAGAATACCTTTTTTGCAAATTTTCCTTCGTTTCCAAGATATTTCACCATAAAGTTTTGCCAAAGAAAAAAATTTAAATTACATTGTGGGTGTCGCTTATCTTAGTTGGCGCTTTCAAACTATTACATTATATGAAATCAAGTTCCACCTTTGTCTAAAGTTAGACACTTGTCAATCTGTTATTGGAGGAACCACAAGAAAATGGAGTTCACTTACGAAGAATACGGTGATATTGTTTATGTGTTTTGTGATTGATGAAACAGATTGACAAGTGTCTAATTTTGACAACGGTCAAACTTGATTTCATATGACGTAATAGTTTGAAAGCGCCAACTAAGATTAGCGACACTCACAATGTGATTTAAATTTTTTTCTTTGGCAAAACTCTATGGTGAAATATCTCGGAAACAAAGAAAAATTTGCAAGAAAAGTATTCTTAGTTTTCGATTCAGAATTAAAAAATTATTCAGGTCTTCATTTTTTGCCTCTATTTACCAATCACCTTGAATATAATTTTTAAAAGATTTGTTTGTTTTGAATAAAATTTAAAAAATTAACACTTTCCTGGTAGCATGGGAGAGTCAAATTTGAGAATATAATTTTTTGCAAGCTACTTCAGTTTTGATATTGATGTATTCATTTTAAACAGTAGCAAAATATAAGAAGAAATATAATTTAAATATTTATTCTTTATTTTTTTCAGGGTTTATGTACGGTTTGCAGTATTAACAAGTGTAAAGCTGACTCCAATAGATTTTTAAGAGGTGCCTATCGCTGATGTTGATTTTGTTGGGAAGATTTTAGGTATAAGATCTTATTGGACACGCTTCTTCTTAAATTTGTGATTTCTTTTAAGTATCTTTTGGTCCCATGTGTAGATTTTAACCCCACTAGTTTCTTAATATTATTTATTTCTTTATCAAAATCTGCAAATGTGGTTATTTTATATGAGACTGGCTCTAATGGTATTTGGTCAATCAGTTTACGACTACGGATTAAAGTAGTGTGGGTTTTTTGTATTTGATAAAGGGTCTGTTAGGTGGAGTACTGGATTTAAGAATACTCGCATATTTCCTGTGTGTTTAGAAATAATAACTATATAAAAATCTCCTATAATGGCAATATCATTTGTGGTCATTTAAGCAAGTTCTTCACAACAGCATATGCCGGACACACTAAATATGATAATCATTTACTAGACATCATCAGGTGTATCAGACACGTATTTTGATAAAATCTTTTGTAAATAGGTTAGTCTTCTTGGTTTTTAAGTATATTTTTAAGAACTAAAAATTTGGATAGTACCATATGTAATCAAGTTCCATTATCTATCTGAAATGGCATAAGTTTGTAGAATAATCTTATTAAAGACGTTGTGGCTAACTCTGTCGTATGAACTTTAAAAAGGAACTACAATGAAAGAGGTCTTATTGTCCAAAAAAAAAAAAAAAAAAATTTTAACCAAAATTTATTCAAAAAAACGAAGCGGAAAAACAGAAAAAAAACTTTTTATTTTTCAGATTTTGCCCCATAACTTGTTTTCACGTGAATTTGAGTATTGCTGCACAGAAGAAAAGCTAATATTGTGCTCTTTAAAACGGTTTTTGGTAAAAGTGTATAGGATTTGTAGTAATATGGTTTTTCTAAGGCGACTTCCATCAGTTGTTTTTTCTAATTTTAATGTTTTTTTTTCTAACTTTGTTTCATCATTTTTCCCCTGTCGATTTTGGCATATACGATATACAGTATGGCATAAAAAAGAAAGCCTGTTTTATGATCTTTCACCTGGTGTCTGAAAAAAATGTGAGATGTTAAAATTTTATCAATAAACTATTTTTTCCTATTTTTTCACCTTTTTACTGTTATACAAAGTATTTTTTGTATAAAATATATAAACTATTTTTATTAATATTATGATATTATTATTTCATTAAAAACCTATTAAAAAACTTATGCAGGATTGAAAAATAAAGATTATGTTAAAATCTTCTTCTCAAAGCTTTAACTCTTTCTTTTTGCTGCTAACTGCACTTTTTATATTTACCTATTGACGATTTTATTTAAATACTAAAATGATTTAAAGATATTTAGTATCAAATTCTTCGTCATCATCTTCTTAAACATCTGTTATACATGGAGCAATTTAATCGCAACTTCCTGTAGCCAAAATTTCCTTTACATTTTCGGTCTTGATTGGTAATTGTTTAAAATATTTTTGTTATAATCATTAACAAACCAGTCGCGAACAACAAAAGCGCTATAAATGGTGCCATGGACAAAGGCAGGGGCACACTGCCCTCCTTAGCCCTCCCTTGTGTCCGCCACTGTTAATATTGTAGTTTATACTGGATTCTGCAAAAAGTAAAGTCCTATAGTTCACCAGCTTCCTGTTTTCCAAAGCAATTTAATGCCCCATATGAAACAGATTATTACATTTTTTTGCTAAATAACACCGTTGGTATCAAACATTTGCTGGTTTTATTTGACTACACTTTTGATTTTTAAAATTTTAATTTCTTGTTCTTAAGCAATTTAAAAAATTCCTTTATACAGATGAAATTCTTTTGTAATTTTGATTTAGCATAAAGTAGTCAGAATCATTCTTTGTATCAATTACTGGGCTCTTAAATGTCCTGCGATTTTACTTCCTTACTTGTTCTTTTATTTGTAATTTTAATAAATTCTTCGATGTTTTTAAAATAAATCTTTGGTAGGTTGCGAGCTAAGAGAGTCGTTTCCGGAAATGTCATTTTATTATTAAGCCAAATAAATGTTGGTGTTCATTTATTATGATCAGCTTGATCAAAAATTTGCGCTTTCTTGAATTGGAGCGAATGAAAATATGAACTTTGATTTCCTGCTTCAATAAAAGATTTTTTAAGTTAAATTATTCAAAAAAATTAAACTTTCGAAAACAAAATATATACATTCTTTTTTCTTATAAAACTTTACAACTGCAAGAACAAACCGAAAAAAAAAAAAAAATTAAAAAATTAAGTATAAACATTTTTGGATCAACTGGGCCTTGGCTTGGGATTTATCCCCAAAGGCTAGGGAATAAAAAAATTTTCTTAAAAAAAATTTTTAAATATAAAACAAAAAATAAAAATATTTGAACAATTGGCAACTGAATAAAAATGCGAAGGGCAAAGCCCCTTTATCCCTCAAAAAAAACCTATAAAGTTAAAAAATTAAAAAAAAGTTAAAATTAAAATTATTTTCACCTCAAACTCTACGAGGTCCTTATGCCGTTAAACAAATTAATATTCAATTTTGAAAAATAAGAAAGTTCCATATTATGAGGAAAAACCAAATAGCTGCACAAAAATTCTTGCAAAAATGTTTTTAAAAATAAACAATTTTAACAGCTGTCAATGGGAACTTTCTAAAGTTGGTTTATAAAAAAAAGGTATGACAGTTGTTTTACAAAACTTTTCCCAAGGCACCTCACAAAGTTTCAGTTGCATGTTGCATCCACTAACATTCCTATATTACATGTAATAAAAAGTAAGCTTATACACAAAAAAAAAAACGAAAGTCAACAAATACTTTATAATCATGTAGATTTCTCTTAATTAAGCTTTGTTGAAATTGTGCTCATATTTATTTAAAATCGCAGAATACGAAACACCCAAATCATTGGTGTCATTCCTAAAATTTATTGAATTGTTCAATTTAATATTATCTTTCACCGATATTACGCTTTAAATAATTGTGTTCTCTGTCAAAAATAATTACTTATTAAAATCGAACTCATGCCCTGTATTTTTAGGGTTGAAGGCTTAGAGAGTAACTCGGCTTTATCCTGTTTCGGTCATTCATATGTTGTTGAGGGTTTGTAGTTTTTTTAAATGGGAAAATTTATAAATATAAATACGCAGAATTTTTTTGAAAAAATTTCCAAACAACTATTGGGAATTACTGCCCAGGCTAAAAAAAGGATAAAAAAAGCCGGGTTCTCAACCTTCACCATAAAAATAAGGGCATGAGTTTCATTTAATAACGAATTTTTTTGACAGAGAACACAATTAAAAGCGTAAATCGTGGAAAATTAAATAACAATTCAATAAGGACTATTTTTGGGTTTTCTATTCTGATTTTAAATAAATATGAACAATTTCAACAAACAATTAAGAAACCACATGATTATAAAGTATTTGTTGACTTTGTTTTTTTTTTTGATAAAACGAAACTTTTTATTACATGTCATATAAATGTTATATACATCAACTGCAAACGTACGGGAAAGCATGCCTTTTATACAAAGAGAAGTTCCCATTGACAGCTGTTAAAATTTTTTTAAAAACTTATTTTTGCAAAAATTTTTGGTGTGGTTTTCCTTTTGGCTTTCTTATTTTTAAATGAATATTAAATTTTTAACGCATAAGATTTATATTTAGTTATTAATTTTTAAATTTTAATGTTGTAACTAATTTTTTAATCTTTATGTGATGTTAAATTTTTTGTTGACTTTTAACAACGTGGGGCGCTTGTCCCCATGGACATAGGAGAGTGCACCTCCTCCATTGCTCTTGTGTACTTTAATATTTAATATATTTTGAAAATATTATAGGTCCCAGTTTCTGTTTTCCAAAGCAATTTAATCCCAATAAATGTTTATACTTATTTTTAAATTTTTTCTGGTTTGTTCTTGTCTAATCACCGTTGTATAAAACATTGCTGGTTTTTTTATATTTTGTTTTTAAAATTTTATGATTTTTGAAGAAATTTTAAAAACCTTAAAAAAATCTTTTTATTTTTGATTTTCATAAAGTAGTAAAACATTTGTTCTTCCTGGCCTTTGCCTCTTTTATTTTATTGTTTTTATTTGTTTTTTTTGATGTTAAAATATTAGGTTCATATACAGTCGTTTCCAAATGTATTTTTATTATTAAGCCCATATAAATTTGGGCAATCCAGCACTGAAAAAAGCGTTTGAATTAGCAATAGTATGTTTGATTTCCTCCCAAAAAACGCATTGGTACAAATTCTGCAAAAGTGTATTTAATTTGAATTTCCTTCTTTTATAAATGAAATTTGTAAAAGAAAATATTAATTTTTTTGAGACGCGAAACATTATTGTCATAATATTTAAAAAATTACTGACAATGAGTGGTTTAATTGTTTGTCTTTTTAAGGACAATTATTTGTCGCGTTTTAGATCTGGGAAATGACAGATTAAGATGGATTACTTAAAAACCATAGACTCAATGTAAAGATATTGTTTTGTGTTATAAGTGGTGTCTCACGGAGAACTTGATTTTGAAATGGCACGCTGTTTCGTTTTAAAATTTAATTTGGTTTTCGAGAACCCGTAAATTTATTATTATTTTTAAAATTCTAAATTATCTCGAAATCTATATACTTAACAATGATTTTTATGTATTGTAGTAACATGGAAATACCATTATAAGACTTATTATAGTATATTCTTTAATTTTACATAAACAAAGTATTAGGTGGTTGAAAATTGCCTTTTTAAGTTTTTATTTTATTTTTTATAGGTACTTGATCTACACTTCCACACAAAAAATATGTTATTATGTCAAAAAATTTGCACTATAATTCGCTGTTGGTTAGCCACCCTAGAAAGAAAAACTCCTGATAAAATACCTGCATTACCATGATGATCTATCATAAAAACCAATTTTTACTGAATAAAAAAATATAC
Source organism: Listronotus oregonensis (assembly GCA_019359885.1). Taxonomy (NCBI): domain Eukaryota; kingdom Metazoa; phylum Arthropoda; class Insecta; order Coleoptera; family Curculionidae; genus Listronotus; species Listronotus oregonensis. Next base: position 327,909 of record JAHBCN010004273.1, on the reverse strand, counting down.
TGGTGTAAAATTTTTATTACAGTGGGACAGAGGTATGATTTTTTAAAATTTTTCACTTTTTTACCAAAAAAATTAATTTATAACATAATTTTCGTAACGGATTTTCTTTGAATGGTATTAAAAATGCTGAGAAATGACGCCATTTTAGAGATGAAAACAATATTTTAAGCAGGATTTGTATGCGGTTATGTACAGAGTGTACAGAAAAGAAGGAGAAAAATATTTTCTAACAAGAAAGATTCGAGGTTTTTCAAAGCTGCCTTGGCTATGGATATAATGTGTTTGTTCCAATTAAAGAGTTTTCCAAAAGCTACACCCACAAGGTTTATTAAAATGTTACTTTATATTTTTCCTAAACGTTGATTGAGTTTATTACAAAATAATCGCACAAATATTATTTTTGAGTGATTACATTTTCTAGACAAATAAGTGTTTAAGATGTGTTGTGGGTTAGTAACTAAAGCTGTATATAGATGGTATGTATGTGGTCTTTACAAAGTCCATACGCATTGCTCAAGGTGAAACCAAGTAGATCATGTTTCAATTGCTTTAGAATATACAACAGTTAATATAAGTTTTAAAGCAAAATTTCTTAAAATTTAGTTTATTTTTTTCTTTTAGTTTCATCTTGACATTGACTTGACTTGATTTTTTTTTTGTTTTTTTTTGGGGGTTTTTCTTCTTTTTTGTTGCAGGCGATCTACAAGTTCATAAGAGTCAATAGGGCTGAGCAGGCTCAGTTCGTTATACCCTGGGACCTGGACCGAAGTGGTCCCATTTTCCAAAAAGTAGTAAGGCGAGTATCCCAAAGAAAACACACTGATAGATAATACAATATTTTAATCTTACTCTGTACTCTTTAAAATAGGTTCTTTTTTATCCAGTAACTAAAGACCTGAAAGTACCCAAAGCTGTAAATAAATCAGTACAGTTTTCATTTGTGACACAATTATTCTTAGGTCTTCGCGGATGCTTTCGAGCGAGGAAAAGTTTATCACGATTCCGACGTGGGAACCCGCTGAAAATGGCCCCCCAAACTCCCAAAGATAAGTTTTCCGCAAATATCTGCCAAAATATGCGAACTAGAGAATTTTTGTTCGAACAAAAAATAAAGATCACCTCGAAATCTACAAAAATGATCCCCACCATTTTTTTCGCAACACCAATATTTTTCGCAAAAACAGCCGTTGAAAAATCCATAACATTCCACACTGGATACATAACCGAAAACGACTAAAAAATGCAGATGGGCAAAACAATTTTTTATCAAAACGCAAGAAAGATGGTAAAAAAAAATTTCTTGGATCATTGAACACTTGCTAAGGCCCCATTATATAAAAGAAATGTTTATAACAAACCATTTTTTTTTTAATATCAATAATTAATGAGAGAGTCTCAAAAGATTGTGAAAAAAAACTTTGACCGCTTTTTTTAATATTCTATACAAATCAGAATGGACCCAAACTCATATGCAATGATAGGTACGGGTTTTCCCATTCCGATGAACTTTGAATGATTAAAAAATGTACATTGTTGCCCGAGTAATGGAACAATTCGTTCGCCCGCTTATAAGTGAATCCATGAAGATAGCGGCATTCTAGCGGTAGATCGGCAGCTGAAATGAGGGGCTTTTGGTTCCGTTACCCGAAAACTATCGATTTTTCGAAAAAAATAAAAGGACGATTTTTGTAGATTACAAGGTAATCTTCATTTTTTGTCTTAACAAAAATTCTCCATTTCGCCTATTTTGGCAGATATAAGCCGCAAACCCATTTTTCGGGCCTTGAGAGGCCATTTTCAGCTCTTTCCCACCTGCTTAATATTGATAAACTTTTTTCGCTCGAAAGCATCCCCGAAGACCTAAGAATTGCGACACAAGGGAAAACTGTACAGATTTATGTACATCTTTGTTCCTTCATTCACTAGAATAATATTTATCAAGATTATTGTTTAGTTTAGTCTTCGCCATTTTCGTTTTTGGGTTATATTTCGAATGTATTTAATACAAATCGAAACACGGACAAATGAAAAATGCCATTTACTTTAATGAAGTTTTATTTTTCTTGTTTAAGAACAGTGTGTTATATAGTGACAAGAAAATAATTTCAAATCTCCATTGTTTTTATTTTAATCATTTATACAATGCTTCGGGCAGTACTATATCTATCCGTTCCCAAGTGTAAAGATGGAAGTACGAAATTCTCTTAGTGTTACTACCTCTTGATTGTCTACCACACCGTGTATTTCTTGCTTTGTAATTATTTTTGTAAAGTAGACCCCTTTTTGCTAAGATTTTAAAATAATAATACAAAATATGCCCAAAATATTACTTAGAACTAAAATGGCAAAGCTGAACTTAACAACAAACTTGATTAGTTAGCACCAGTACTTACTCTTTATGATCCGGAAAAAACTGTACTGCCATAATCATATTATTTAGTATAAACACCTGATTGTGTTCATTTAATTCCCGTTTTATGATGTTAATTGTCATTAAATCCTCTTTATGAATAGATTCCACTGTAACGTCACTATCTCCTAACTCCAGATCTCCAAACGACATGGCTGTCTTAGTTGCAAGTGTTTTAATTCGCGAACGATTAGTTATGTTAGTACTTTTGGATGACTTGGAACAGCCTTGGCCCATTATTAAATCATTTTTGATATTGCAAAAGATTCACAAATGCATGTATAGTCAAAATACGAAAGTATAGCTTTAATTAAACACTTATTACTTGCTACCGTTCTAGATGACTTATTTCTTTGAAAATCTTAACACGACTTATCAGATTAATACAATGTTTGCTCAGATAAACTTCTACTGAATATTTTATCAGGGCTGTTGGTTATTTTTAATCAGGCATTATAAATCCCTGTCAGTCACTCTTAATAGATTAGCTAGATTAAGTAGAAAATCTATACCTATTGATTTTGTCTTTTATCATTAAATACAATTGTATTAAAATGGATAGCGGGAGGTAAAACAAGCAAAATTCCAATTTTCTTAAAAAATAGAGTTTGTCTTGCCTACGTCTCAAAAGTTTCACAGGACATTTTACCATTTATGAAACAAAATAACTGTTTTGTTTCCCCCAGTATATCAGCAAAGTCATACATATAGGATATATTAGGGCAGCGTCTCTTAATCTTTGACAAGACGTAAATCTTACTCGTGGAAGTTAAAGGTGAGAATGTCATATTAGTGTCATATCTTTTGGAATTTAAAAAACTGCTTTACTTCTGAAATTTTTATTTAAATACATAATTTGCAGTTATAGTTTTACTTAACTTTACTTAAGAAAAATGTATTTTAAAAACTTTACCTCGAAAAGTTAAAAAATGAAAAATATTGACCGAAATAAATTCAAATTTGCTACTCGGGGGTTTTTGAGGTCGCTAGATACGAATACTACGTCGTCTCATGGAAAAATTTCTTATAAAATTAGCCGAAACTCGTTAAATCAGCGAAGTCAAGCGAAGCCGGGCACGACTAGTAATTGGATGGGTAACCGCCACTGAACACCGTGTGCTGTTGGGTGTGGTTTGGAATCCAGGTTACGTATCGAGCGACCTCAAAATCTCCTGGGATAACAACCTTCGGCTAATTTTATAACGAATTACTACAAACCTCCAGGACACGACGTTAAAACCAACTACCCTGGGTATTAGGTAGTTTGAGACCGTTACCGTCGTGATATTCGTGTCGAGCGACATCAAAAACCCCCGGTGTAACGTGTTTCGGCTAATTTTATAACAAATTTCCACAAAACTCCAAAAGACGACGTTGTAATCAGTGGTGCCAAATCCGTGGATCACATACTAGCTTGCAAGGATTCGGAGCTCACGTTGTAAAGACCTAAGGTGTGAAAATCCGAATATCAGCATTTTATTCCTAATAGAACAAAGACGCAACACTGGGTAATGATTTCCGCCATATCATGCTAAATTTAAAACCAATCAAAGACGTACATGTTCGATAAATCATGATGTATACTTTAATACGATATATATATATATATATATATATATATATATATATATATATATATATATATATATATATATATATATATATATATATATATATATATATATAATATATATAATATATAATATATATATATATATATATATATATATATATATATATATATATATATATATATATATATATATATATATATATATATATATATATATATATATATATATATATATATATATATATATGGCTTTATGAAAATTCTTTCTATTTTAAAACCATTTACCTAAGCAAATGGCATTTGCCGAAGTCCTTGTTAGGCAAATGACTATGCCATTTTATAAACGTACATATTTATTTTTGGTTATGTGTACAGTGTGCATTGCTGCTTGCAATTTTAATACCTTTTATGACTAGGTAATGTAATATTAAGATTCTCTTATTGTTTAAAATAATTTTTGCTGTATCTTATAACATAGCTTTTGTCGAAATCGTTAGAACTACTGGTTAAATAACGTTTAGTTTACAAATTTATAATTATTTGGTTTGAGGTTATGTATAGGTAATCCTGCAATCTATAGGTTTGTTTTTGCCAGGAGACCGTTCCATTTCAGTGAGAGAAGCCTGTACCGAGCAGTCGATGTTTTCTGGGCAAAGATTTTCAAAATGTCAATGTCAGCCATAAAAACGTCAATGTAATACAAATCGATGTGCTTGTTTTAAGTCTAAAAATCTATGCAACAGCGGGTGTCATTCTAGCAATCCTTGTCAAAACAAATAATTTATATATTTTTGTTAAAAAATAAATGTCTAATAAATAAACTGGCGTTTTTCATTTTAGAAGATATTTCCATTTCCATTTGCCTAAAGTGTGCTTAGGCAAATACCACCAAATGCTATTTGACTAGTCAAAAAGCATTTGCCTAGTCATTTAGCATTTTAAAAAGAACAAAACACTATTTGCCCACACAGATACAATTTGCCTAGTCAAAAGCCATCTGCCTAGAATAACCATTTGCCTGCGACATGTGTGTGTGTGGTACGAACAATACTTCTTTACGGTAGTTTAAGGTAAAAAGGTATGTTTGTTATTCAATAGAGATCGAACGCTGTAAGAACAACACCGATACGTCACGGTCTCATATGGCAAACTAATATAAAACCGTGACGTATCGGTGTTGTTCTAACAGCGTTCAATCTCTACCTCTGTCTCTGTTGTTAAAAAAGGAAATATTGAGAAACATTGTAAAACTGTACATCCGAATTTTGAAAAATCATTCCCAATACATTCTACCATTAGGAAAGAAAAGCTAAAACTCTTAAAAAATCAGTTAATTGGACAACAGTCAATAATTTTAAAAACAGTTGACAAAAATAAGGCTGCAACTGAAGCATCTTACTGTGCGTTCCAGATAATTGCACAAAAAAGAAACCTTATGAAAACGAATAAATCATAAAACAGGCGTTTTTAGAAGCTGCAGATTCCTATTTGCCAACTTTAGAAATAAGGATATATATTATATATATTAATAATTTCTGCTATAAAATCTATGCAACTTTCTGCTAATGCAGTGATGAGACGAGTAGAAGTAATAAGCAATGATATTTTTTCGCAGTTAAGAAGTGGCTTAGATAACTGTGTTTATTTTTTACTGCAACTGGATGCATCAACAGATCTGGTTGACACTTGCCAGATGGCCTTATTCGTCAGGATGGTTTTTAGTGATTTTACAATTAAAGAAGTTAATTCCACTTAAAGGACATAGCACTGGACTGGATATGTTTTTCATTTCAAAAATCTTATTTCATCTATGGTGGGTTGTGATAAGGGTCTGGTGGCGCTATGTCATAATGATGGAAGTTTTTCACAATTTCTCAGTTACCACTGTATTATACATCAGCAAGCATTATGTGGAAATGTTCTAAAATTAAACAACCTATAAAATTGGTGGTAAAAATTGTGAACAAGGTTAGAGCTCAAGCGTTACAAAGAAGACTATTCAAAACCTTGGCCGATGAAATTGACTGTCAATATGAAGAGCTACTTTTTTGAACTTTATAGAATTGAAACTTTAATGACGGCTAAGTTAAGCGACCGCAAAAGTAAAAGCTAAAGAAAATTGACGTGCAAAATTTGGGTTTTCTATCTCTTGCGATTTTTGAGTTATAAATTATCAACCGTTCTCTCTTTGATGTGGTCATGTTAACTGAAATTATATTGTATATTAATTACTGGCACTTTCTGGTAGTCAAATTTACGATAAATTAAAATAAAATATGCTCAGATATATGAAAAAAAAATCAAATTGAATTCAATCGAATCTGGAGTTTCCAGGCTTTGCAAAACTTGAAGAGATAATAAATACGTTATTATTTTTAATTGAAAAAAAAAGTAATACGTAACTGTGAACCAATAAATTTAAAAATAAAAAAATAAAATTTTTTTTAATTTAAATATTTATTTTAAAATAATTTAAAATAAAAATATTTATTTAAATGAATAAAAAAATACAATTCTTTTCATATTAAAATATTATTTTTTAAAAATAAATATATCAACCTGTAATATACAGGGGTACAAAAACATTACCGTATACATACTTTATGAATTATGGGAGAGTCAAATTTGGATTTAATTCCAGCCGGATTTTGAAAAAGATACACTGTGCGTCGTGTTTTATTATTGTGATATATAATTCTGAAAAGCTCTTAGATCAAAATTAATATTTTTTTTGATAAATTTTATTTTTACAATATTATAGCACGGGGAACTTTTTATACGGGGTGTTGGGGAATAATATTATACTGATAATATATGATGATAACTGGTCAATAAAAAACAAACGGATAATTTTGCATTTTTTGAAACTAAAATTTTTAAGTAGCTGCTAATGACAAATAAGAAAGATATTTGATAAAACTAATGGGTTCATAGAAAAACCTCTTGAATTCCTTGCAATTAAAAATGTAAAAGTGCTCAATTTACATGTTTTATAAATGTTTATTAAATAATCGTATGTTTTTGATAAACAATCCACATACTTATATATTTAAAAAAATGCACTTGTGACTCAAATAGACAATTTTGGTAATATGGTTTATAATATTATTTTTACTATAAACAGGGTGATCAAAAAAGTTTGCAGCAAATGCGTTTTTTATTAATAAGATATTTAAAAAAACATTATGACACGTGAGTGCTGTTGTGGCGACAAAATTGAAAAATGTAATATGAAATGTGCAAAAGTAAGGTTTAGGACCTATTCAAGAAATTTTAAAAAAATATATAAAAATTTAAGAAATTGTGATTGTTGGGACCTATCGTATATACATAATTTTTTGTGTTTCTCACTATAAATCATTTCATTAAAAAATATTACATGATTTAAAATTTTAAAAAAATTATCGTTAAAGAAATAGAAATAAAATGAAAATTACGCTAGTCGTGATGTCATACTTGTGTAAATGCACTGTATCTAAAAGAATATACTTTATAGCTGCAACTTGAATGCGTTGGTTTAATTTCGAAAAAAATCTAATATAATCTTTAAATTTAAAATTTTAAATTTTTTTTTTAAAATTTTAAAGGAATAAATTTTTATTTTTTTAAACCCTTTTTTTTTAGGTTTTTTTCCGGAAAGGTTTAAAGAAGGGGAAATAATTTTTTAAAACCAAAAAAAGGGGCTTGAATTTAAAAGGATTACCCCCTTTTAAATTGCCCCAAGTTTTTCCAAATTGCGTTTAATTTCAAGATTTTTAGGGGGTTAAATACGGGTTTAAAAAAATTTTAAAAAACATTTTTTAAAAAGTTTTTTCTTTTTATTTCTTTTAATGATGAAAAAAAACCCTTTTTTTAAAATTTAAAAACATTTTTAAAAAAAGGGGGCTGAAAAAAAAAAAAAAAATTTTAAATCCAAGTATTAATTTTAATGTAGATCTTAAAAATTTTAAATTTATTTTTCCAATTTTATAAACTTTTGGGGAAAAATTGTTTGAATAACGCCCAAAAAATTAAAAAATTTTAAAAAAACGTTTTTTTAAAAATAACTTTTTTCAAAAAAAGTTTTTAAAATTCCCAATCCATTTTTTAAACAAATTAAAAAAAACCCCTTTTTTTCCCAAACTTCCCCCATAAAAAGGCAATTTTTCCAAAATGTTTTTGGGGCTATTTAACAGTAACTTGAAAAAAAAAACCGGGAAAACCCCCTTTTTATAAAAAACAATAAAAACCCCAATTTTTTTAAACTTTTTTAATTTAAATTGTTTTAAAAAAGGGCGAAAAACTTTTTAATTTATTTTAAAAAGGGGTTCCTGGCTGGTTTTTTTTTTTGAAAAAAAATTAATTGCGAATTTTTAAAACCAAATTTTGTTTTAAATGGGTTTTGTTGCTCATATAAATTTAAAAAAGATTTTTTTGAAAAACTAATTTTAAAAACCCTTTTTGAATACCTCTGAAATTGAAAATATAAAAAACCCATACTTTTTTTACCCGTTTTTAAAATTTTTAAAAATAAAAAGAGTTTGTACTTTTGTTGGGGAAACCCAATTTCAATTATGATTTTTTTAAATTTGAGAAAGTTTAAAAATAAAATTAGTTATTTAAATTAAAAAAATTTTTTTTAATTATAGTAAAAAAGTAAGTGTTTGGGTAAAATGTTATAATTATTTTTTTGGGTAGCTTTTTAACAAAATTAGAATTATTATAAAATATAGTAAATTGCACCCCACGCCTTTTTACTATAATTAAATTATTTTGTTAATAACCTAATTTTTATTTTATATTTTATTTCAGATTAATTAGTCATAATTAATTATTGCACTGTCTATCACGGTAAGACAAACTCTTTATACTTAAAATCATGTTCTACTTCTTAGTGCGGTTTGCTATAAAAGCGTGTTTTTTAGTTCTTTTAAACTATATATTTTTTTTTTATTTTAAAGTCTCAAAAAAAATCGGCAATTTGGGCCGGTCAGAAAATCCTGAAAGTTTAATCCCGATCATTAATTTTCCCAAACCCAAAAAATATCCCAAAAAAATTCCCAAAAACATCCTAAAAAAAAATTTCACATAAAAAAATCACATGGCAAAAATTTAAAAAAAAAATATCCTTATCTTTTCCCTTTTTTTGGGAAAAAGGAAAAAAAAAGGGGAAAAAAAATTTTTTTTTTTTTTTTCAAAACCTTTGGTTCCTTTTTTAAAATTTTTTAAAATTTTTTAAAAAAAAAACCCAAAAAAAAAGGTTTTTTCCCGAATTTTTCCCCCAAAAAAAAAAAAGGGGGAAAATCAAAAAAAAGGGGTTTTTTAAAAAATTTTTAAAAAAATTTTTTTTTTAAAAAAATTAAAAAAAATTTTTTTTAAAATTTTTTTAAATTTTTTTAAAAAAAAAAATTTTTTTTTTGGGGGGTTTTTTTTTTTTTAGAATTTAAAACCCCAAAAAAAAAATTTTTAAAAAAAAAACTTCCCAAAAAAAAAAAAAAAAATTTTTAAAAATTTTTTTTTAAAAATTTTTTAAAAAATTTTAAAAAAATTTAAACCCCAAAATTTTTTTTTCCATTTTTTTTTTTTTTCCCTTTTTTTTTCCCCGGAAATTTTTTTTTTTTTAAAAAGGGTTTTTTTTAAAAAAAATTTTTTAAAGGTTTTAAAAAAAAAATTTTTTAAATTAAACAAACCCCCCCCCGGGGGGGGCCCAAAAAAAAAAGGAAAAAAAAGGGGGGGGGGGGGGGATTTTTTTTTTGGGGAAATTTTTTTTAAAAAAAAAAAATTTTTTTTAATAAAATAAAAATTTTTTTTTAAAATTTTTTTTTTAAAATTTTTTTCCCCTTTTTTTTTAAAAAAATTTTTTTTTTTTTTTTCCTTAAAAAAAAAACCAAAAAATTTTTTAAAAAAAAAATTTAAAAAAAAAAAAAAATTTTTTTTTAAATTTTTTAAAAAAAATTTTTAAAAAAAAAATTTTTTTTTTAAAATTTTAAAATTTTTTTTTTTCCCTTTTTTTTTTTGGGCAAAAAAAATTTTTTCCTTAAAAAAAATTTTTTTAAAAAAAAATTTTTTCCCCCCGGGAAATTAAAAAAATTTTTAAAAAAAATTTTTAAATTTAAAAAAAATGGTTTTAAAAAAAAAAAGGAAATTTTTTTTCTTTAAAAATTTTTTTTTAAAAAAAAAAAATTAATTTTTTTTTTAAAAAAAAAATTTTTTTAAAAAAAAAAAATTTTTTTTTTTAAAAAAACGGCAAATTTTTTTTTTTTTTGAAAACCCCCAAAAAACCCCCTTTTTTAAAAAAGGGTTTTTTTTTTTTTTTTTTAAGGGGGGCCCAAAAAAGGGGCCCAAAAAAAAAAAAAAAATTTTTTTTAAATTTTTAAAAAAAATTTTTTTTTTTTTGGGTTTTTTTTTTTGGGGAAAGGGGGGTTAAACCCCCCCGGGGGGGGGAAAAGGGGGGGGAAAAATAAGGAGATTTTTGTGTTAGTAAATTTTTGGCATGGGTTTTTTTATGGGATATTTTTTATAGGATGTTTTTGTTATGGATTTTTTTTGTATGGAATATTCTTGCATGGGATATTAATGATCGGGATATATTGACTGGGATTTTCTGACCGGGAGTACGGAAATTACGTTAGGATTCCGTTACATACATACTTACATACATACATACATACAGGTCAAGCTAAATTGAAAGGGTATAATTTCATAATAACTCTAATTTTGTAAATAGCTAACAATAAAATAATTGTCACATTTAACATCAAGCACCCCACGGTTTTTGTACTATAACAGAATTATTCTGTTGATAACTTAAGTTTTATTTTAATATTATTCCAAATTAATTGGTCATTATTGATTATTGGACTTTCTATCACTGTAACACAAACTTTTTAGTTCGGTTTGCTATAAAAGCGTGTTTTTTTTAACTATCATTTTTTTATACAGTGAGTACGCTGGAACAAATTTATTTAAAATTCGGGGGTTTGTTTTTTGGATGAACACTTGGACACGTCAATCTTTATTTTTAACTGCTAGTTTTTTCATGGTAAAGTCATTTATACAGGGTGACCCTAAAAGAAGCGACGACCACAAACATCATTTTTTTCAAATGAAAATACATATTTTTTATTACATTTCTGGATTCTCCATCGAATTCTAAATATGTTTCATGTACTATGCCTTATTTTTTTTTTATGTTGGGACGGTCCACGAAGGCTGATGCCTAAGTACTAACGTACCGTGGGTGTCTTCAGTGTAGTGAGAGGGAGTTTGTTCACACGAGACTTAAATTTTTGGAGATTGGGAGGAGAAGGAAAAACTTCCGGGCTGCGGATAGTCTTGACACTCTAGGGATGAAGCAACGAAGAAAGCGGGAAGTTCGGGCCTCTCTAACGAACTGAAAAGGATGCACAAAAGTTGCACTACGTGTTGCTCTTTTGGGGAGTGCCAGAAAAGGGAATTATACTGGCCAACTCCTCTGAGCAGAACCGTGAAAAACCTATAGAAGAGCGACAGATCCCCTACAGCTCGACGGTGGGCAAGAAGGGGGAAGCCTTTCTGTGAGCGTTGGATAATTAATAAGACGAACAGCTCTTCTTTGAATGGAGTCAATGCTAAGTGTTGTGGGGACCCATTCCCCAGAATGAAACAATTTTAAAAGGGTCTGATTTGGGATACATACAGAGTGTACAGATTGGAAGAAGAGAAATATTTTCTGGCTCGGAAGAAAACCCAATTTTTTTGGGCTGCCGAAGCTATGGATGAAATGTGTTTGTGCCAGTTGGGGTTATTTTAAAAAGTAACGCCGCAAGATTAAACGATTTTTGCCAGAACTTGGACGCTCATATGAAGGATGAGCATTTGCAGATTTTTTTCGCGACAGCAACTGACTGTTTTTCAGGCTTAAACTAAAAAGATTTTTGGCGCCCCAACCCAAAGAAAAGTTTGGGTCTTGTAAAGAGATATCTGCATTGACCTGCGCTTTTTTTCGAAATTAGAATTACACGGTGGCTTAAAAAATTGAATACTAGGGGGAAAGGTACTATTGTGAGCAAAACTATGAATGGGATTGATTGTGGAAGAAAAAAGTGTTAATGTGTAGAAAAAACAGCGTGGGTGCCAGCACTGAGCCCTGGGGCACCCCAGCATTAATTTGGTAGAAGCTGGAGGAATGACCATCTACACTAACTGATATACGTCGATTAGAAAAGGGAAAATGGAAAGCCAAAAGCAAAGCAGGTGGAAGCCGTAAGAAGGAAATTTTTAAGAAGCCCATCATGCCAGACCTGATCAAAGCTTTGGATATGTCAAGAGCAACGATCTGGGTTTCACCAAAAACTCAAGAGACTTGTTCCCGTTGTGTGAGACCAAGGAAAGAAGATCGGGGGGGGGATCTACTGTGACGGGAAACCATATTGTCTATCATGTAAGATCTTATGTTTTTCCCGATTTTCAAGATTTGGGAGTTGATGAATTTTTTCCCTTACTTTGCAAACAACTGAAAAAAAGAGATATAGATCTATAGTTAAAAGGAGACTTTTGGATCCTTTTTTGGGGACAGGTTGCACACGTGCAGCTTTCCGGGAAAATGCCTGTGTCGTAAAAGATTCGAAAGAGGCGAGTTAAGATGGGTGCAAGCTCGGAAGCACATTTTTTAAGACGATTGCTGGTATGCCATCCACCCAGCCAATTTTTTTTGTATTAAAAAAGAAAGAATACGCTTGATCTGTTTGACTTTAAAAAATTATATCGGACATTTCATGAGAAACAGGGACAACTGTTGGAAGAGAAAGATTAATAGGAGGATCAAGCGTATACTTAAAGTCAACAGCTATGGAGAAATTTACTATGGATTTGTTTTAAAATTTGTTAACCTGCCTAATATACCTATTTTTTATTACATTCTTGAATTTTGCATGTACCATGTCCTATACCTAAAGTCAACAGTTATCGAGATATTTACGAATGAACATAAACACATTCCATTGTGTGTGATTGTTGTCTTATTAGTGTCAAGTCACGCTTCCAATAAGTAATTATTGCCAGGTACAGTTCAAAAGTTTAAAAGGAGGCGTCCATTAATTAGGTGAGTCGATTTTGGCAATTTTTCGACCTCCCTCCTCCCCCTCGGTGAGATGTCGTGAGATTTTTTTCCCCCCCCAATCTCACGTAATTTTTAAAAAACGTTTTAATTAAAAACCCAAAAATTTCTTATTTTTAAAAGAAAAATAAAAAAAAATTTTTTTTAAATTTTAAAACTAGTTAAATACTTTAAAATAACAATTGTTAAAATTAAATTTATCGTTAAATTAGCTTTTTATTTTTTTAGTTAAGAATGTTTTACTTATTATAACCAAGTTTTTTCGCAATTTTACTGTGTCTTGCGCGAAAAAATGCGTAATATTTGCCGAGACCTTTTCTCTTCCCCACGTGAGAATAGGTGAGGTTTGGCTCGAACCCCCTAAATAGACACTCCCAAAGAATGATGCGTTTAACTGAGATTCAATAACTAGAGATTTTAATGATGGTAGGATATGGCGACAGGACTCAAACACACACTGAGGAGGTCGAATTATTTAATGGCCTATTACACAATCGGTTGTTTGTAAGCTAGAAAATAAGTGGAGAGTTAAGTCGTGTAAGAGACAATTACAAAATCAACCATCTTTCACTTTCAGAAGATACAAAATTAAATATTTTGCTAGATTTTCAAGAAAATCCTCATAAAGCCCCTCGATAAGTAGCGTAGACCAGTCAGTATGTAAATCTCCTGTTTTAAATTATGTGATCTTGTGATCACACACAAGAAAACATCAAGGGTGATATACCACAAGGGCGTAAGCGCCATTTTTCGTAAAATTTAAATTTTCACACTATACTCTTTATTATTAAGATACAAATTAAGTAGATACGACTCGACCTAGTCTACTGCCTAAATAAAATATTATATTTATCATTATTAGAACCTTAAAATTTCTTAAAATTAAAATGTTTACTACTGTAAAACTAGGAAGGTGGACTTCTGATTTATTAACCTCGAAATGGTATTCATACAAAATACATTTAGTTCGGAAACTTAATGACGATTCGGACCGCTGATTCGAATTCTGCAAAATAATAATGGATAGATGAATTGCCGACTGGCATTTGTGAGTAAAATACTTTATTCCGGTAAAGCAAAATTTTGGTTAAATGGTTCTGTCAACAAGCAAAATTATTAATATTGGGCACCAGAAAACCCAACAGTATGGACTTTCACACGCAATTCCTCCAGAAAGTAAACGTATGGGCATAGTTTAAAGATTATACTATACGTCTTACGCACGTCCATGGAGAAAATCGAATGTCCGGTAAAAAAGCTTGCAAAAATAAAAATTTGCAACCAATCTGGTGGATTTTGGGACAAATTACAGTTAATGGACTTTCCTAAAAAGCTGGTGTGTTAGGTTGTCAAGATCCAATATGGCGGTTAAAAATCCAATATGGTGTCCGCATTTTTGAAAATTAGCCGATTTGCATAAAATTTGCTTTTGGGGTTTCTGATTACGAATCTGGGGTCAGATTAGCAAAATTCAAGGTGGCGGATGATTTTTTTGAAATTCAACCGATTTGCACCAAATTTGGTGTACGTAGGTTTTTTGGAATGCTGATCACGAATTTTGAGCAATCCGAATAATTTTCAAAAAGAAGGTCCGCCATATTAGATCCGCTATCTTGGATCCGCCATCTTAAATTTTGATATTCTGGATTCGTAGTCAGCATCCTCAAAAACCCCCGTATACCAAATTTGATGCAAATCGTTTGATTTTTAAAAAATTCATTCGCCATCTTGAGTTTTGATAATCTGACCTCGAATATGTTATCAAAAATCCCAAAAACTCCCGTTTACTAAATTTAAAAATCGTTTGATTTTAAAAATCGGGCTTTGGAGCAACAACCTGTTGGATTCGCCATAAATTTGGTTTTGGACCCCCACCGGTTTTTTTAAGTCCGTCGATTAATTTAAACCCAAAAACCGCATCGGTTTTAATTTTTATTTTAAAGGTTTTTTATTGGAAAATTCGTTTTTTTGATTCCGACCTCCATATTAAAACCCCATGTTGAATTTTTTTAAAAAAATCACATGGCTTTCGAAGGTCTCATTTAACGAACAATTTGACCTTATTTATCTCAATCATTCATTCTAATTTTGAGGGCGCCGATGATCCGTTTGACGTGAAATTTCCCAATATATATATATATATATATAATTTTATATATATATATATATATATATATATATATATATATATATAATTTTTAAAATTATTTTAAAAAAAAAAAGGGTTTTGGGGCAGTCATAAAATTAATGGCCAGTTTTAAAGATGAATTCTTTATTGATTTTAAAAAAAATTTTAAAACAAATTTGTTCCCTTTCCTCAGGACATCTCAAAAACCCAAATTTTTGGTTTTACAAATTATCCCTAAAATATTTATCAAAGTTATTTTACCAATGCGAGTTTCTTAATTAAAGGAGTTCAAATCAGAAAATTTCCGCATCATAATCAAAAGTCAGACATAAGATGGTGTTTTACTTAATTTTTAACAAAAAATCTAAAATCATGGGGAAAAACTTGTTTTAGCGATTTTCTTTAAATTTACATTAAAAAAAAACGTAATAGTCTTAAACGTCAAAAATTTTTTTTATTATACTCCCTGACTGGCACCTGACGACATCTGTCCCTGTCAGCCCCAGTGGTGCCAAAAAAATTGGTTGGCACCCACAGAGCTGACAGGGAAGATTCCTCCGGGGATCCAGTCGGGGGGTTTAATAAAAAAGTTCCGACGTTTATTCCCCCTTTTTTTTCCCTTTAAAAAATCCCCCCCCTTATAAATTTTTTAAAGTTTTAAAAAATTTAAAAAAACCCTCCCTTTTTTGTTTTGGGTTTCTGGCCCCCAACGGTTTGAATCTTTTTTAATTAGGTTCGCTTGGTAAAATAATGAAATAACATATTTTAGGAATTTTTAACCAAAACAAATTTTTAAAAATAAAAAAATTTTTAATATTTGGGGGCCCTTAATTTTAATATGGGGTTTTTGATATTTTTTCTTAACTAGTCAGTCGACTATGACTATATATAAATATATATATATATATATATATATATATATATATATATATATATATATATATATATATATATATATATATATATATATATATATATAAATATATAAAAATAATATTTTAAAAATTTATCCCAAAATTAAAAATTGGGTTTTTAAAAGGCCAAAAAATTTTTTCCTTGAAACCACAATAATAAAAAAACTTTAAATAAAAAAGTTTTTTCCCAATTTTGGTTAAATTAAAAAAAAATGTTTTTTAGAATTTTTTAAAATTTTCCAAATGTTTAAATTTTGAAAAAATTGAAACGTTTTAAAAAAACCCCATATTTTTTTTTTTAAGAAAAAATTTTTTAAAAAAAATTTAAAAATTTTTCAAAAGCAAATTTTTTATAAATTTTTTGGGGGTTTTTTTTTTCATTTTTTTTTAATTTTTTTTTTTTGGGGTTTTTGGAATCTTTAATTAAAAATTTTTTAATTTTTAACTGGAAAACCATGTGAATTTGCAAATATTTTAAAAATTTTTTTGGTTTTTTTAAAAACAATAAATATGTATGTTTAATTTAAAGTTTTAAAATACTTTTTTTAAAAAAACCCCAAATTTTTTAAAATTTCCCCTTTGAATTCAAAAAAAAAATTTTTTTAAAAACCAAAATTATTGAAGCTTTCCAAAAAAAAAAAAATAAAAAATTTAAAAAAACCAAAAAAATTTGGGTTTGCAACAAAAAAAAAAATTAATAAAAAAAACGTTTAAATTTTTAAAAAATTACCTTTTATACGTGAAAACCAAAAAATTAAAAATTTTGGTTTTTTAATTTTTTTTCCTTTTTAAATTGAAAATTTTTTTTTAAATTTTTCCCCCTTTTTTTAAAATTTTTATATTTTAAATAAATATTTTTTAAATATTAATATTTATAATTTATTTATATGGGGTTTTCCCCAACTCTGGTGGAAGATTTTTGGAAAAAATTTTTTTAAAATTTGGTTTAACTCACACCCGTTTTCGATTTTTTCCTTCAATTTTCCCTTCTTAAAATAAAAAAATTTTTTTTTTAAAACTTCCAATTTAAAAAAATTTTAACCCCTTTTAAAAATATTTTTTTTAAAATTTTCCCTTCCTTTTTCGGAAAAAAAAATTTTTTTAAAATATTTTGGGGCCCAAAAATTAATTTGGCTTTTTCAAAATTGTTTTGGGGGAAAAACCCCGTTGAAATTTCAAAATTTTTAAAAAAATTCTTTTTTCCTTTTTAAAAAGGGGAAAAATTTTTTTAAAAAACCCCCCGAAACCCAAAATAAAAAAAGTGAAAATTTAAGGGGCATTCGCCAAAAATCAAAGCCAAAAACCGGGAAAAATTTTTTTAAAATTTTTAAGTGGAAATTAAAAGCTTTCTAAAAAAATTTAAAACATTTAAAAAAACAGGTGAAAAAAAATAAAAAAGCAAAAAAATTTTTGGGGCAAAAATCCTAAATGGGCCCCAAAAAAAAAATTTTTTTAAATGTTTTTTTTAAAACCCCTTTTTTTTTTGGGGTTTTAATTATTTGGTTTTTATAATAGGTTTTTTTTAAAACAATAAAAAAATTCAAACCCAATTTCTGGTAAAACCCCATTAACCCTTTTTCCAATTAAAATTTTTTTTTGTTTAAAATTTTGCTTTCCCCAAAAAAATTTTTTTAAAAGAATTTTGAAAATAATTATTTTTTAATTTAAATTTTTTAAAACCTTAAAATTTTATTTTACTTTTAAAATCAAAAAAAACGATTTTTTGGCTAATTTTTTCAAAAATTTTTTCAAAAAACCTTTTTTTAAAAAATTAAAGGGTTAAAATGATAGTTTTAAAAAATTTTTTTTTAAAGAAAAATTTAAAAAATTTTTTTTTACCTTTTTCTAAAAAAAGGTTTTCCCCTTTGAAAAAGGTTTTTTGGTTTTAAAAATTTTCCTAAAAAAAAATACCTTTTCGAAAAGTTTTAATTTTTAGGTTTTTTTTTAAAATTTTTTTTCCTCAAAACCGGGGGAAGGGATAAAACCCAAAACAAAAAAAAACAAAAAAAGGGCTTAAAAAATTTTAAAATATTTTTAAAAAAAATTTCCCCCAAATTTAACCCCTTTTAAAAATTTTTAATCGTGGGTTTTCCCAAAAAAATTCCCCATTTTCCCCCAAAATTTTGGGAAAACAAATTTTATATATATATATATATATATATATATATATATATATATATATATAATATATATATATATAATATATATATATATATATTTTTTATATAATACAGTGTCCCCCCAAATTTCTCATTATTTTAACTCGGGAACCATTAGAGCTAAGTGTTGGGTTAAAAATTTGGGAATTTTTTTTGAAAATTTTACATAAAATTAAATTTTTTTGAATTTTATTTTTTAAAATGGTTTTAGAAGGAAAAACCCCAAAAAATTTTTTTTT
This sequence comes from Listronotus oregonensis, assembly GCA_019359885.1. Classification (NCBI taxonomy): domain Eukaryota; kingdom Metazoa; phylum Arthropoda; class Insecta; order Coleoptera; family Curculionidae; genus Listronotus; species Listronotus oregonensis. The sequence goes on along the minus strand of JAHBCN010004273.1, from coordinate 309,410 downwards.
TACTTTTCAAAAACCAAACCCCCAATTTTGGTTTTGAACCCCTTAATTTTAAAAGAACTTTTTTTTAAGAAAATTTAATTTTAGGTAAAAATATTTTTCTTTTTTTTTTTTTTAAGTTTTTTTTAAAAAACTTTCTTTTTTTCATACAGACTTTTTTGGTTTTTTTACTTTTTTAAAAAAATTTTTTAAAACTTTTTTTAAAATTATCACAATTAAAATTTTTTCAATTGTTTAAAACTCTAAAAACGATAATTTTTTTTATTTGATAGTAGGCTTAGACTAGACTGCGTAAGGCCCCTTTTCCCCAAAAAAACAAATGACCCCTTTTTTAAAAATTTAAAAATTTAAAAAATTCCCAAAAAGCTTTTTTTGTTTTCTGTTTAAAAACCCCCAACCCCAAAAAATTAAAAGTTTTGTTTTTTTTGTTTTAATAAGGCCTTTTTTTTCCCCTTGATGAAAAAAATTGGATTACCAGAAAGTTTATTTTAAATCTAACAGAAATACAGAAGGGCCCCCTTTTTTTGCATACGAAGAAAATTTTTCCCGGGCCAACCCTTAAAAAAAGACATTTTAATTCTTTTTCAAATTTTTGTTCCCCTATGGATTTTTGGGGAAACCCCAAAACCCCAAAAACTTAAAAAAAAAATAATAAACCCCGAAAAGGCTTTAAAAAGGGAAAACGTTGAATGATCCCAAACATCGGTTAAAAAGGGGGAAGAACAGACAACAATTAAATTTTTTTGGCAATTTTTCTTTAAAAAAACGCCGTTTTCATCCCAAAAACCCTTTTAATTTTCCAAGGCCTTGGGGGAATGATTTCAATAGACAATCCCTTTTAAAATAAAGGGGTTTTTTTAAATGTAACCCCAACCCCCAAATTTTCAACAAAAATTCTGGGGATACAGAAAATCCCCTTTTTAAAGAAAAAGGTTTAAAAAAAAGGGTTTTGGGTTTTTAATTCTGGTGTGGCATCATGGAATTTAAAATACCTTTAATTTACCCTAAAAAAAATAGGGGGAAAATGGAGGAAGACTTATTGATTTTATTTTTCTTTTTTACTGATACATTTTTTTTTACAGTTGTTTTAATTAAAATTATCAGTTTAAAATTTCTCTCTCTAAATTTTTTGCTCTCCCAAAAGATCCGGGGGAAAAAAGTTCATCAAAAAGAATCTTAAATATCTAGGTTAAAAGGTTGATGCCCCCCAACCCCCTATATTTTTTTTTGGGGAAACAGGGGTTTTTTAACCCCAGTCAACCCCTACTATCAAATAAAAAAAATTATCGTTTTTTGGCGGCAATCTAAAACCCCTAAAATTTAATGATAATAATTAAAAAGCTCTTGAGCCTTTTCAAAAAATAAAAAATCAAATTTGGGTTAATAAAACCCCAAATTTTTGGGAAAAAAAAAATAAGTTAAAAAATTTTTTTAAAAATTAAAAATTTTTTAAAAAATTTAATAATATGAAATATTAAAATAAAATTTTGTTTGGGAACTGGGGAAAAAAATAAGGGAATTTAAAATCTAAAAAACCTTAAAAAATAAATAAAATTTTAAAAAAAAATTTAATTTTGCTTTAAAAAAAAACCCCCTTTAAAACCCCAATTTTAATTAACCCCAAAAAAAATTAAAAGGCATATTTATTTTTTATATATATATATATATATATATATATATATATATATATATATATATATATATATATATATATATATATATATATATATATTTTATTTTATATTTGACCCCTTATTTCTCAAACCCGAAAAATTATTTTTTTTTTTAAAAATTCATCTTTAAATTTTAAAATTGGTTCCCCTTAAAATAAAAAAAAAAAACCCAAAAATAAATTATTTAACTCTTTATAATGCTTTGATGTAAGTGGCTGCTTTAATTAAAAATTTACTTCCATTAAAAAAAATTAAGGGCCTTAAAATTTTTTTGAAAAATGTTATACCTTTTTTCCCAAACAAATTTTTTTCCATTTAAAATACCCCGATATTCTGAAGTTGATTCTACCTCAATCACTAACCCCCAAAAACCCAAATTGGCTTCCGGGTGCCATTTGTGCGTTTTTAGAGCATGGTGTAATATTTAAACTGGTTATTCAAATTGTTTATTGGAACAACCGCTCCCACCCAAAGTTTTTTTTAAAATTTGTTTTTAACTACATTTTGAAAACCTTTTAAAAAAAAGAATATTTAACAAAAAAAAACCCCCCCATTTTTTGGATAAACCCCTTTTTTTCTTCTGAGAATTTTAAAAATAAAAAGTTCCCCATATTTTTTTAAAAAATTTAAAAAGAAAAATTTTCAAAAATACTTGGAATTTTTTTAAATTTAACTTATTCACACCAATCACAGTATGGTTTATTTAAAAAAAAATTTTTTATAATATTTATTTTCAGAAAAAATTTTTCCCCAAATTTAAATATAGTCGGAAAAAAAAAGGAAAGTTTTTTAAACTCATTTTTTAAAAATAAATAAAGTGTTTTGTATTTTTTAGTACCTGATCTTGTCTCGTTGTTGTGTTAGACAAGGCATGTTGCAATTTTTTTGGGTAGAGAAGACAATTCTTTCTTTTTGGGGTCTTTTTTTTCGGCCCTCTCTAGTCTGGTTTTTCGAGAGACAAAAATATTATTTATGTAAATGCATACATGTAAAATATGTTTATTTTTGTTTGAGAATAACAAAGCAAAAGCAACCGAGGAAAAATATATTGCATTAGTCCAAAAAGTCAATAACCATGGTTACAAGCGGAACGACCCCAAAAGGGGGACTTTTTTTTTAAAAAACTTTTTTTATTTTGAAAATGTATTAATTTTCATTAAAACTCAAATTTAAAACAAGGGGTTTTTGTTTTCGTGGTTCCGCTGCACCTTTTTTTAAAACCTTTTTTGAAAATTATTAAAATCAAGCTCCCACCCAAAAGACCGGCATATTTTTTAAATTTTTTGACAGTTGCTCCCCCAAAATTAATTTTTTCATATGTCATGACCAACGTTATGGGGAAATCAATTAACTGAAAAAAGGTAAAAAAATACAAAAATTTTAAGATGAATTTTTTTTAAAATAAATCCTCATTTTTTAAATTAAAAAAAATGACTATTTTACTTATAAATAGCTTAATTAAACTAAAAATTTCCTTTTTTTTTAAAAAATAGGTCCTGGTTTTTTTAAAATCAGAACAAAAAATTTAAAGTTAAATTTTTAGAAAACCCCCCCAAAAAAAAAAATTTAAAAATTTTAAAAAAAAAAATTTTATGTTTCATCGAAAACAAATATTAACAGTTTATTCATTTATCTTTTAAGTTATCAAAATATGTTATTATTTTATTAACAACAAATAAAATAAAAAACTTTTTTTAAAAAGTTTTTTTAATTAATATTAACTACAAAAACAAAAAAACAAAACAACAGGAAAAAGTTCGCGAGGGCAAAATTTAAAAATTTCCTAACATTTGCGTTATATTAG